>JAOTOM010005057.1:0-185000 GCA_034440615.1 Ashinkailepas kermadecensis
CTTGTAATGTCATGCAATGTAATGTATTTCGGATCCTCTCGAGTAGGGTTTTTCAGTTTGAAAATCTCCGGCTGAAAACATTGTAGTCACCCGAGTTTCTCACATCTGGACGCAGATTGCTCCACGTCCTGCAAGCTCTAGGTATGAAGGAGCGGCGCGCGAATTCTGTTCGGCATCGTGATACCTGGAGCTCACCGTTAGCCGTGGCCCTGGCGCTCTGTTGCGACACAGTTGAGCAACAGTTCAGTTGACCGCGAATCAGTTCTTGGCCAGTGACTCATTCGTATTTTTTAGAATTGAGTGAGCATCTGTCTCAGATATGAAGTCATCTAATTTGAGCCATCCTAGTTCTTTCAACGTTGGTGACACATGATCCCGGCAGTGCAAGCCGGCGACAATCCTTGCACCGAAATTGATGCATTTGTAATGCGCCGTATCTGGGCTCTGCTACAGCTTCCTAGACTGACACACAGTATCTTATGTGAGGGAACACGAGTGCCTCAATAAGCACCCGTTCCGTAATGCGAAAAACTCATGACGCAGTCCAGCGAGTCCAATAAGTATGCGGTTACACAAATGCACAGCAGTAGATACATGCACATCCCAGGTCAGGTGTTAGTCAATTTTCATACCAAGTAATTTCACAGTCTTCGTGAGTGTTATTTCCAACTTGCCCAGACGAACAGAGAACTCCACAGGCGTATGCTGTCTAGGAGATTCAAGAACAACCATCTATGTTTTGAGGGATTTACTTTTAGTCGATTTTGAATGAACTAGTTAAAGATAAAATTAAAGTTTATTGCCAGTGATTTATTCAGTCGTTGGCTAATGGCTGATCTTGGTGGTAATAATTACAAAGTCTCTTGCTGTGCATCTGAAGAGGGGACGCTCGCGCCGACCCTCGCACCGAGCCCGCGCAATGCTTCTCTGTTGGGTGTTTTGATGTCAGTTCTGTGTCTGATTGGGCTGGTTGGCGAGGGCTGTCTCAGCGGTGGCATGCTACGACCAACAAATATACTCTAATGCAAAATATGTTTAAATACGTCGGTTGGATAAACAAAATTCTGGGGGTGGCAGGGTCCAAATTCCGGACAACAATAACCCCAGTGGAGGGAGGTCAGGTCGTTCGATCCCCCGGTCTCTCGCCTCACCATGCGGGGCATGGGGCGTCCAGGTCACCGATCTCCAAGCGTGGGACCCCTAGCCACCCTGGGGTTTGCGTATCCAGTTGACCAGTGACGATGGGCTCGCCGACAGCGCAAGACTGACTCACCGATATGTAGGTGTTGGGTGCGCACTCACTGGTGAAGTAGATGTAGATGGACGCCTTCATCTGACCACGCGTCAACACCACCAGGTTGAGGGCGTTTCCAAGCACGCCGCAGGCGGAGATGGTGGGGATGACGATGTTGTAGCAGATGTAGTCCACTGTCGCCGCGTCCCCGACCGACGAGGTCGCGTTCGGCGGTGCCATCCTGTTCGTGACCTCTATGACCTCTGCGGCCCTCGGTTGCTGAGTTGGTGCGACGACTGCAGGCAGTTGGGGAGGACAGTTGGGCTGGAGACGGCGCGTGGTCGCTTGTATCGGGGCCGCACCACCCGTGGGACCCAGCCAAGGCTCAGTGCCGTGACACGGAGGTCTGCAGATCAATGTTGTCTCCAATCAGTAACCAGGTGACCTGATGACTTCTGGTCAGGGTGACTGACCACTGTTGCCGGGCCAGAAGTCCCCCTGCCGTGGGGGGGGCTGGTGGAGAAGGTGAGTGGGTGTGGTGAGGAGCACTAGATCACCGGATTAGCACCGTGATGGATGAGATCATGGTGACCGCAAGTAAGCGCTGATATCCAGCCAGCCAGACTCTGATTGCAACCGACGAGGCGAAGTTGTCAGGGATAACTTCAGACCGGTACAGACCTTAACATGCCGTTGCCATAGTCTTCATGACTTCACCTGAAATGACGAAAGACGAGGGGGCTTCAAGAGATGATACTTGCGCCTTAGTACGTAAATACCTCCATTGGTCACACTTGCCGGTACCAACGATGTTGTACATACATCACAACATGATCGTGACCTAAACAATTCAGCTGAGAGGGGCGGGGTCAAGAGCAAGGACGTAAGCAACGTGACACTTTTCAAGGTGAAATTCCAGCCTTCTCAATGTGCTTGCCTTAGGGCAGCAATATAAGTATCAATACGCCGCGGGTCTTAACGTGCCGGACAGCCATAATAGGTCTGGTTTTGCCACATATTCGATGTTCTAGAGCTTTTGCGCCGTCCACTACGAGCCTCTTGTCGACTTTCCCAGGCTGTGCAGCCGAGTTGTGATATAAATGATATGAATGATGGATTTGAAGAATCGCTGATCTATTACATCGCACAAAGTCCACGTTGCATCCGTTGTACTAAACAGTGAAGCAAGAGGGAGACTTCCCTCTCGCTTGTCTCCTTCGTACCATGATAGTACTTAGTACTCATTGCTTCAGTTTTGTGTTTTGCCCTTGCTGCTTCAGCTGTAACCGAAACTAAGGCCTTTTTCTTACAGATATGTGGTGTTTCAGTAAGATGTCAATATTCCGGAGACCCCAACTAGAATCAACCGGTCCCAGCAAAACTAGCAACGAAGTCGCACTTTTTGTGAGACAGACCTCAACTACGCTTCGCCTTCTCGAGTTATCACCACACATGCCACCTACATGTTGAGCCACCTATCTGTTGAGCCACCTACATGTTGAGCCACTTATCTGTTCAGTCACTAACCTATAGAGCCACCTACCTGCTTAGCCACCTATCTGTTGAGCCCCTACCTGTTGAGCCACCTACCCGTTGAGCCACCTATCTGTTGAGCCACCTACCTGTTGAGTCACGAGAGCGGCTACAGGGTCATCAGTGTGAGCGATGTGATAATTTATATCTCTCCTGTTTTCGGCCCCTGGTTCTAGGTTTCCATTGGCGGCTCCACCGGCTGATTCCTGTGGGAGACGAGAACATGGGTGTAGGAACCGGGGATTTATTGGTATGGAAGAAATGGATGAATAGGCCAGTTTTCCAATCTATGCTCGCTGTTCCCGTGATTTTTTTGGGTGAATTATGTGGTATGTTAGCGATGTAGCGAATAAATGGAAGTCTTTATACCTGCCCTATTGACCCCTACACTCATGGACGAGATGCATTCTCTCTCAATCTTTTCATGGATCGCCATAGGTGTAATGTTAAATTTGACTAAAAGCGTGGGGTACGTGTCTCCCACGTCCCGGACGATGGAGTCGACCATGCAGGTTTCTACTGCCAGGGTCGCAACCGTGGGATGTTGCAGAAGGAATCTATATTTAGTTCACCGATGGCAATGATACCTCCCCCCCCATATAGCTCACATATATATATATATATATATATATATATATATATATATATATATATATATATATGTATATACAGACATATAGCTCTTGGGGAGGGGGGGGAAGAGCTATATGTCAAATTTACCATGGGCAAAACACGAAATCTGGGCTATGTCAGACGGTAGCATGATCGTGAACCACACGCGTCACCTTCTATCACAAATCGCACGGAGGGCCAGCTTCTGGGATGAGTCTGAGATCTGCATCAGTTCAGTTAGCCTTCTCCATTTTCCACCCGGCTCGAAATAGCATCTGGACCGCTGGTTTGACTAGGATACAAAGCTATCAGGGCCGTCAATGCAGTCAAATTCAGTGAGGAACCTCGATGGTCAAGACGATAACACGGAGCCTGTGCTATTCATGGACAACTCATCCAGACAGTTAGTTGTTCGGCTAAATGTGAAGACCTGGGAATTCCTGTGGGTTTGGATGTGGGTACCGGCTAACGAAAATGGGCACCATTTCTGGAGGAATATTTGGTGCATTTGTGCCGAAGTCTAGTCTCGCCCGTTTTACTACAGCTAACGTGTTCAGATGAATGCCATTTTATGTCAAAGTAGATCTTCAGAACAAACCACCTCATCGATAGGCTCCACTCGGTCAACCAAGACCTTTGGCCTCGACTAACCTTTGATTTTGTCGCACCAAGAATGTACGGCCCGGATTCCAGGACGTCACCTGCGAGCGTTCGCAAGCCGTTGTGCATCCGGCCTCCTGCGGTCTGCGAGTCCTTTGACCTAACTTGGCCGTCAACCATGGACGCTACGAGGTCAAATGGTAGAAATGGTACGTCGGTAGACTCGTACGTACCGAGCCACACTCTAGTACCTAGGCCACGGTACCGTGTCTCCATTGCATTTGGTGCGCGGGTCGATCGAAGTCGCCAATTGTTCGTCTTTTTTCTCGATTGACATACCAGGGCGTTTTCTGGCTAACTGAAAGTACAAATCCACCACTAACGGATTTGTGTTGGATATCACAGCACACTGGTTTTTCTCGTGGCGTTTTCTCCGTAAGAGGCTAAATGGCAGAGGTGGGGGCCTGGCAAACACCCCTTTCCTCTCGGATAGATTGGTTCGAGATGTGTGATCAGTCCCGAAGGTTACGAGCTAATATTCCTTGCGCATGGTTGCTAGAATATGAATACCTTCCACCTATCCAAAAACAGGTGAGGTGTACTTAAGTGGATTCTTGATGGATCATGTTGGTTGTGTTGGTTGATATTGGTTGTGTTGGTTGATGTTGGTTGTGAGTTACAAGTTGTGTGAAGACGTAATGCTTCACTGAGATCATCTCAACTGTGCTTCAGGTTGGAACAGATATTTGCAACTGACAGGGAAATTATAAAAAGCAGTTTATCCTGCCGGCTGCAGTGGAACCGAGGGTTTGAAGAGTAGAAGAGGAGGAGAGAAGGATAGAGAGAGAGAGAGAGAAAAAGAGAAGGTGGGATGCAGGGAGAGAGATAGTCAGTAAAGTAGAAAGTCTACCTATCTATCTATCTACATTAAAATATTTTAAGTGTTCAATAATCGGTTGGCATCAATGTATGAACATCTAGTTGGAGCTGATCGGGCAGTAAACTCAGCACATATGCAGCGTGTTGAGCAGGCGGGGTGTGCAGGAAGGCCCACCACTGGCCGTCAATGTGTCCTTGACCTTGACCCTGTTATGTATCGAGAGCCGCCGGAATCAGGATGGTGATGGTGGCCGGGCGCCGGCACAGCTGCTCAGGCGCGCACCCTCAGGCGAGTTTTCGACGGGGTGCGAATCAGCTAACCATGGCATATTGTGAGAGAACCCACAGCTGACCATGGGAAATTGTGAAGGAACACACAGCTGACCATGGGATATCGTCAGAGAACCCACAGCTGGCCATGGAATATCGTCAGAGGACCCACAGCTGACCATGGGATATCGTCAGAGAACCCACAGCTGGACATGGGATATCGTCAGAAAACCCACAGATGGCCATTGGATATCGTCAGAGGACCCACAGCTGACCATGGGATATCGTCAGAGAACCCACAGCTGGACATGTGATATCGTCAGAGAACCCACAGCTGGACATTGGATATCGTCAGAGGACCCACAGCTGACCATGGGATATCGTCAGATAACCCACAGCTGGACATTGGATATCGTCAGAAAACCCACAGCTGGTCATGGGATATCGTCAGAAAACCCACAGCTGGCCATGGGATATCGTCAGAGAACCCACAGCTGACAATGGGATATTGTCAAAGAACCAACTTTGGGCGTTTTACGAGTCGCAATAGGCCTTGAAGAAAAATTCGTGAACGGTTCCGTTGATTTGATCTATGAACTTAAGATCATCAAGATGACCATAATTGCACCATAATTGCACCGTGAAGCCATTGTCATGCTGGGCTATCGGTTACCCCATGGACTGCTGGGGTGGAATAATTGGTTCCGATAATAGTTAACTGCGGCATGTCAAGGCTAGTTACACCAGATTACTCAAGTCGATGCCAGGACAAAATAGATTTCCGGAAATCCTCGGAAAAACTCGTCGTATTTAAACTTCGTGGGAACCTCAAAGGGGCACTGCTCTTGCGAACTCAATATGCAGTTTGAATCAGCGGCGCATACCTATACGTTAGTGTGTGGGAAGTGGAGGAGTGCGTGCGTGAGTGCGTGTGTGCTTGTGTGTGTGTGCGCATATGTGGGCGTGTGTGTGCGTAGGTGTGTATGTGTGGGAGGTGCGTAGGTGTGTGTGTGTGGGAGGTGAGTTTGTGTGTGCGTATGTGTGGGTGTGTGTGCGTAGGTGTGTGTGTGTCGGAGGTGTGTGTGTGTGTGTGTGTGTGTGTGTATGTGTATGTGTGGGTGTGTGTGTGTGTGCGTAGGGGTGTGTGTGTGGTGTGTGTGTGTGTGTGTGTGTGTGTGTGTGTGTGTGTGTGTGTGTGTGTGTGTGTGTGTGTGGGAGGTGCGTGTGTGCCTGATGTGAGGATGAGTGAGTCACGGAGCTTAAGGGTCACAGAGTAATGTTCCCTTTTGTGACTTCAGGAGTAGTTAGCCTCGGAGAAAACAGTACGCGTCGAAGCCATCGTTCTCGTAGATACTTCCACTCGCCGCGTGAGATGACTACTTCACGCCCCGCGATTGTGTTCTCTAATTGCACTCGAACGGTCGCCGCTAGAGGCAACCGTTCGAGTTAATAATCATGAAAGTCTTCCCATCAGCATTTGACTGCTTTGTGCAAAATATCAGGTGTTAGGTCTTCTTGGACGAACCATTATCGCCATGGAGTGATGCAAATAATCATAGGTGGTCATTCGTATAATATACATGTCACATCTCTAAGCGTGCTGCAGGGCCATGGAAAGCGTTTGTGGGACATGAAAGATCCCTGCGGTAAAATTGATCCACCCATGTCCTTGCTGAATACTATATCAGACAAAAAGAATACACTGCTTTTCTCGATTCCAATCATGATTCTGTCAGCTACGGGCATTGGACATGATTCCGTCAGCTACCCTACGGACATTAGACATGCTTCCGCCAGCTACCCCACGGACATTGGACATGATTCCGTCATCTACCCTACGGACATTGGACATGATTCCGTCAGCTACCCTGCAGACATTGGACATGATTCCGTCAGCTACCCTACGGACATTGGACATGATTCCGTCAGCTACCCTGCAGACATTGGAGATGATTCCGTCAGCTACCCTACGGACATTGGACATGATTTCGTCAGCTACCCCACGGACATTGGACATGATTCCGTCATCTACCCTACGGACATTGGACATGATTCCGTCAGCTACCCTGCAGACATTGGACATGATTCCGTCAGCTACCCTGCAGACATTGGACATGATTCCGTCAGCTACCCTACGGACATTAGACATGCTTCCGTCAGCTACCCTGCAGACATTGGACATGATTCCGTCAGCTACCCTACGGACATTAGACATGCTTCCGTCAGCTACCCTGCAGACATTGGACATGCTTCCGTCAGCTACCCTCAGACAATGAAGATGGTTCCGCCAGCTACCCTGCAGACATTGGACATGATTTCGTCAGCTACCCTACGGACATTGGACATGATTTCGTCAGCTACCCCACGGACATTGGACATGATTCTGTCAGCTACCCTACGGGCATTGGACATGATTTCGTCAGCTACCCTACGGACATTGGACATGATTTCGTCAGCTACCCCACGGACATTGGACATGATTCTGTCAGCTACCCTACGGGCATTGGACATGATTTCGTCAGCTACCCTACGGACATTGGACATGATTCCGTCAGCTACCCTATGGGCATTGGACATGATTTCGTCAGCTACCCTACGGGCATTGGACATGATTTCGTCAGCTACCCTACGGACATTGGACATGATTCCGTCAGCTACCCTACGGACATTGGACATGATTCCGTCAGCTACCCTACGGGCATTGGACATGATTTCGTCAGCTACCCCACGGACATTGGACATGATTCCGTCAGCTACCCTACGTACACTGGACATAATCCCGCAACAAGAGCACAGCAGATTGCTTATCGATCTACAAGTCAATGGTGTAACTAATGAGTTCCCAATGGACCCATGGGCATCACATTTTGAAATATGAGCCGTGTAGACAGTTTGCATATTCGTTGGTTGGTTGGTTGGTTAGTGGGTTTTACGACACGTCGACCGTTGAGTCATGTAGCGTCGCCAATCTCTCACGCCGATTGGTCGCGGGCGAAGAGTAGCGACAGGTGAGACTCGAACCCACAACCTTTCGATTGTGATACGAGCATCTTACCCCTAGACTACTCGTCCCCAGTTTGCGTATTCGATGGCGATATGTTGGACCGGCTGAGACCATATCCAACCTTCGATGGCGATATGTTGGACCGGCTGAGACCATATCCAACCTTCGATGGCGATATGTTGGACCGGCTGAGACCATATCCAACCTTGCACATTATCAGGAAAACACTTTCCACTATAACACTTGGGTGCAAATTCAGCTAAGGAACACCTACCTTGTGTGGAGATGAAGTGTCATCTGTCTGCTTCTGGGCCACGTCTATGGCACCATCTGTGGTGACGCTCACCTTGTGTGGAGATTGTGCGCCATCTGCCCGCCTCTGGGCCACGTCTATGGTACCATCTGTGGTGACGCTCACCTTGTGTGGAGATTGTGCGCCACCTGCCCGCCTCTGGGCCACGTCTATGGTACCATCTGTGGTGACGCTCACCTTGTGTGGAGATGAAGTGCCATCTGCCCGCTTCTGGGCCACGTCTATGGCACCATCTGTGGCGACGCTCACCCTGTGTGCAGCTGTGGTCGTCGTCGGCGACGCGTCTCTTCTGCGGCTGCTGACGCCGGCTATCCTGTCACTCGCCACGGCACGTGACTGGGAGGCCTCAAGGCGCGCCGGCAGCTCAGTTGGTACTGACGCCGCGTCGACACCGACGGCACCGCGTCGACACCGACGGCATCGCGTCGACACTGGCGCAACTGAGCCGCCCACGGCAATGGGCTGGCCAAGGGGTGGGCTTGTTTCATGGTGGTGGGCTGCCGTATGGTGGTGAGCTGCTCTAGTGTGATGGGCTGCCATAGGGTGGTGAGCTGCGCAGGATGATGGGCTGTCTCAGGGTAATGGGCTGCCGTAGTGTGATGGGCTGCCATAGGGTGGTGAGCTGTTGCAGGATGATGGGCTGTCTCGGGGTAATGGGCTGCCGTAGTGTGATGGGCTGCCATAGGGTGGTGAGCTGTTGCAGGATGATGGGCTGTCTCGGGATAATGGGCTGCCGTAGTGTGGTAGACTGCCGTAGGGGTGAGCTGCTTAAGATGATGGGCTGTCTCAGGGTAATGGGCTGCCGTAGTGTGGTGGGCTGCTCTAGTATTGTGGGCTGCCGTAGGGTGGTTGGCTTCCTCAAGGTCGAGGGCTGCCGTAGAGTTAAATCCTACACAGTCTGATCCTCTGACATCTCTTTGTCCATTGACATCGACCTCTGACACCACTGCACCCATTGCCATCGATCCTCTGCCGTAATCTACAACCAGCGGGAAGTCCCACCGTGGCGTATCACCAACAGCGGGAAGTCCCACCGTGGCGTATCACCAACAGCGGAAGTTCCGCTGTGACGTATCACTAACAGCGGGAAGTCTCGCTGTGACTTATCACAAACAGCGGGAATTCCCGCTGTGGCGAATCACTAACACCGGGAAGTCCCGCTGTGAGGTATCACCAACAGCGGGAAGTCCCGCTGTGGGGTAGCACCAACAGCGGGAAGTCCCACCGTGGCGTATCACAAACAGCGGGAAGTCCCACCGTGGCATATCACCAACAGCGGGAAGTCCCGCTGTGGGGTATCACCAACAGCGGGAAGTCCCACCGTGGCGTATCACAAACAGCGGGAAGTCCCACCGTGGCGTATCACCAACAGCGGGAAGTCCCACCGTGGCATGTCACCAACAGCGGGAAGTCCCGCTGTGGCATATCACCAACAGCGGGAAGTCCCACCGTGGCATATCACCAACAGCGGAAGTTCCGCTGTGACATATCACCAACAGCGGGAAGTCCCGCCGTGGCATATCACCAACAGCGGGAAGTCCCGCTGTGGCATATCACCAACAGCGGGAAGTCCCGCTGTGGCATATCACCAACAGCGGGAAGTCCCACCGTGGCATATCACCAACAGCGGGAAGTCCCGCTGTGGGGTATCACAAACAGCGGGAAGTCCCACCGTGGCATATCACCAACAGCGGGAAGTCCCACCGTGGCATATCACCAACAGCGGGAAGTCCCGCTGTGGCGTATCACCAACAGCGGGAAGTCCCACCGTGGCATATCACCAACAGCGGAAGTTCCGCTGTGACATATCACCAACAGCGGGAAGTCCCGCCGTGGCATATCACCAACAGCGGAAGTTCCGCTGTGGCATATCACCAACAGCGGGAAGTCCCGCTGTGGCATATCACCAACAGCGGGAAGTCCCACCGTGGCATATCACCAACAGCGGAAGTTCCGCTGTGACATATCACCAACAGCGGGAAGTCCCGCTGTGGCGTATCACCAACAGCGGGAAGTCCCGCCGTGGGGTATCACCAACAGCGGGAAGTCCCACCGTGGCATATCACCAACAGCGGGAAGTCCCGCTGTGGCGTATCACCAACAGCGGGAAGTCCCACCGTGGCATATCACCAACAGCGGGAAGTCCCGCTGTGGCATATCACCAACAGCGGGAAGTCCCGCCGTGGCATATCACCAACAGCGGAAGTTCCGCTGTGACATATCACCAACAGCGGGAAGTCCCGCTGTGGGGCATCACCAACAGCGGGAAGTCCCGCTGTGGGGTATCACCAACAGCGGGAAGTCCCGCTGTGGGGTATCACCAACAGCGGGAAGTCCCGCCGTGGGGTATCACCAACAGCGGGAAGTCCCGCCGTGGGGTATCACCAACAGCGGGAAGTCCCGCCGTGGGGTATCACCAACAGCGGGAAGTCCCGCCGTGGGGTATCACCAACAGCGGGAAGTCCAACCGTGGCATATCACCAACAGCGGGAAGTCCCGCTGTGGCATATCACCAACAGCGGGAAGTCCCACCGTGGCATATCACCAACAGCGGAAGTTCCGCTGTGACATATCACCAACAGCGGGAAGTCCCGCTGTGGGGTATCACAAACAGCGGGAAGTCCCACCGTGGCTATCACCAACAGCGGGAAGTCCCGCCGTGGGGTATCACCAACAGCGGGAAGTCCCGCTGTGGGGTATCACCAACAGCGGGAAGTCCCGCTGTGGGGTATCACCAACACTTCTCGTTCGGTTGGCTTCCGTGTGGCATCGACTCTAATTGGATATAACATTCAATTACCACATAACTGCAATTTTCATGTTTTTTTTTTAATACGAACGTTACTGAAATCCATACATATCAGCAACACAGGCTTCTAATCGCCGACCATATCAGCCCCACAGAAGTGGCAAAACAGGGAAAGAGGATCTGTGACACTCTTTCAAATGTCCTCCTCAGGTGTCCTATTTTTTCCACAAGCGTCCACTAAATTCTTGATCAAACTCCCTAGCGGGGGAGTTACATACAGATAATTCAGAAATATTTGCATTGCCAGGCCAACTGGTTGCATACTTACTGTCCAGCAAATATAGCCGGATCTGGTACGTTCACCTCGACACGATGTTGCTGTTGCGGTCAAACAGACTGCTCCTGCAGTCGGCGGTAATCCTATCAGTGTGTTATCGTCCTTGATATTCAACACATCCAGTAGTGAGTAGTGTATTAGGTATCAAGAACATCCCTAGAGATCCAGTAGTGGGCCCGGTAGACTATTTTCGTCGAGGTAAGTAGGTATACATCGACTACTCCGTTCCAAATTTCTGCCGGCTGCCGTTATTCACACTGCAGATGCCAGGTACCCAGTACGATTATGTGCTTTCTGACGATACAATATACGACACAGGGTTATAGTAATCTCGACCACACGGCTCGGTTGCCTGCAAGCTCCAGTTTCCTCCAGCACTGGCTAATTCGGGTGGGGAAAGGGCGAGTGGGAGGGATGAAGCAACTATCTCACTGATGTTTCAAGCTTGATCTGATGCTGTTGTTCTCCGTATGTATTTGTTACTGCGACGGCATCATCTACAAACGTTA
Organism: Ashinkailepas kermadecensis; assembly: GCA_034440615.1. Classification (NCBI taxonomy): domain Eukaryota; kingdom Metazoa; phylum Arthropoda; class Thecostraca; family Neolepadidae; genus Ashinkailepas; species Ashinkailepas kermadecensis. The sequence goes on from JAOTOM010005057.1 coordinate 12,041, forward strand.
TGCCAACGTATTTGAATAATCGTGTTCTGTTGATCCGAAACATTTTTAGTTGGGTCAGTTGACAAATAATAACTGAGTTATGCAATGCAAAATTCCAGCTCCTTCATTTGAACATTGTCAAATACGTCGAGTTCCTCACCGTTATCGCCTTTGAACCCAGCACATACAGAGTTTCTACGTCACGAAGCGATCGGCTCTTCACGACGAACCACCCAGGTCAGACGATGACGTCGCAGCCTGCGACCATGTCGTCACAGGCTGCATAGCGTTTTACCCGTTCTCGGCAAACGTAATCTAACTTCCGAAGTACTGTGAAACGTGTCCAAAGACCGGCTAGCTGGTAAATTGAAGCTGCCAATTGATGGAAAAAACTGTAACTTCGTAAGTTGCCAATTGATGGAAAAAACTGTAACTTCGTAAGTTGCCAATTGATGGAAAAAACTGTAACTTCGTAAGTTGCCAATTGATGGAAAAAACTGTAACTTCGTAAGTTGCCAATTGATGGAAAAAACTGTAACTTCGTAAGTTGCCAATTGATGGAAAAACTGTAACTTCGTAAGTTGCCAATTGATGGAAAAACTGTAACTTCGTAAGTTGCCAATTGATGGAAAAACTGTAACTTCGTAGTTGCCAATTGATGGAAAACTGTAACTTCGAAGTTGCCAATTGATGGAAAAACTGTAACTTCGTAAGTTGCCAATTGATGGAAAAAACTGTAACTTCGTAAGTTGCCAATTGATGGAAAAAACTGTAACTTCGTAAGTTGCCAATTGATGGAAAAAACTGTAACTTCGTAAGTTGCCAATTGATGGAAAAAACTGTAACTTACGTTGCCAATTGATGGAAAAGCTGGTAACTTGTAAGTTGCCAATTGATGGAAAAACTGTAACTCGTAGTTGCCAATTGACTGGAAAGCTGTAACTTCGTAAGTTGCCAATTGATGGAAAAAACTGGAACTTCGTAAGTTCATCGAAAAGTTAAATTGAGTCAACCAGATGCCGAGCTGCGTCTGGAGAATTAGGTCGTCAGCGAAACTGTTCCTATTCTGTGGGTGTTTGGCTGGCGAGACGTTCCTTACATCGGTAGTTGTTGCAAAAGAGCAACGGTGAAAGTGATGTACCTGAGCCAATCATCCATACAGTGGCATACCTTAGGCGAGGGCTCGCCAGTAATACAAGTTCCTGCATCAGCAATGAAAGGCAAAGCCAAATGTTAGGCAAGAGCCGTTCTGCCCATCCGACGCATTTTCAACTTAATCGCAGTTCACGCTTTAATACCTTGGCTGTCTTCTATTGAATGTTTCGATAAATCGGCAAGATCAATATCAATAATGTGTGACTGATTTTCCTGTCGTGGTCTCGTGGTCATGCCTCTCGTGGTGCCTAAAACTCATTTCACGGGTATATAGGACCGTTAAAGAAGTGGGGCCCAGGTACAACAAGTCGTTCATCGGGAGGAGGAGGGATGGGTAAGAAACTTGCACCGACTGAAATCGTGGTGACTTTTGCAGGCTTACTAATTGCGTATTTTGGACCCTCATTTTGTTGTTCACGTTAATAATTTCTCCCCAGGTGCAAAATGTGTCACACGTCAAGAATTTCTCCAATCCGTCAAGACAATTTGTCATGCAGCTGGAATGCGATAATCCAATACTTAGTTTTAATCAAGACTCAAGACTTAGTCGATATCTCTGTGAATAAAAGTAGAATTTCCATCTGATTTGAATGGGTGCTGCATGACCGGTGCAGTCGATGCGCCCTTAAACTCCAATAACCAACCAACCAACCATCTGATTTGATAAGCCGCCGAAATTCCGAAGTCTTGGATCAAGTATCGCGTGGGTCACTTTATGAAGTCCCCATTTCCATGCAGATCTTGCGGCTGAGATAGAATAGATATTGGAAACAAAATTGTCAGGAGCGCGGCCGGAATTTTCGAAAGGAAAAGGCAAGCCGGTGCTGAAGGAAGTAGCAACAACTGGCTCCCGGCACAGCTCAATAGGAAAATGAAGACTTTGGAGCTTGAAAGCAGAGGCATGTTCCCCTTTGCTCATCCTCTGGTTGCGTCACTGAAAATAATCATCGGGTGCTTGTATTACCAATGGTCTGACTATGCCAGCTACAAACACAGGAAACTTATAGATGTTTTCGCTTTTGTTTACCCAGTCGATAGTAGAACTATTACCTCCTCCCTAAAATATGAGGAATAATTCTCTTTAAATTGGGTCACAATTGATCATTTTTCGACACTTCATGCGTGATAACCGGAAATACGCGATTGCCAGATACATCAAACGCACAAGAAGCCTACCATAATGACATAGTCCATATGGTAGCATGTGGTGCTTTCAAAATGAGTGGAAGTCTGCAGCATCGGAGCTTTTCTTTCACACGGTACGAAAATGTAAATATATAGATGTTTATCGACCAGGCGTTGGTTTTCTCTGGCGACTTAGGTTAAGAAACATGTCCAAAATGATGCCTGGGCTATGCCGACGAAGGTTTGCGTCCTTAAAAGGTGGGATGGTGGGCGTAGGGCACTTCACATTGCTGACCTCCTACCTTCAGAAACGGAGGGCCCTGGCCGCCGACCCTCACCCCTCCTCCGCCTATGGTGAATTTGACCCACCTTCCAGCAACTGGCATTCCCGGCAAGTCAGAGCGATGCGGCAAAAAGCGCGATATGCTGCTCTATCCTCGAACGCTCGGAGCTACTTCAGATATTCTATCTCTCCTCGTTTTGGTTAACCTTCTAGGTCAGGTTAAGTATGCCAATGTCGAGGTGCAGTGTCACTCAGTGGTCTTCAGATCCTGATCATATCTCACAAGTGATTTCGTGCTTCAATATCCACGATATGCAAACTGAAGACATGCTTTAAAACCATGATACGTACCAAGTACCAAGATTAATGCCATCGATCAAGTGAAAATCAATTACGATACGATACGTCATGAAATGTTGAAGCAGACGACTTCTGAATAATACCAACGCAATTACAAATGATGTCACTTTTTGCAAATACACAAGCTATCCCTACCTCTTATATATAGCCTTTTAGCTATAGCTACTTTTAGCTATATAACCTTTTAACTTTTTCCTCAAAAGTTTTAAACAATTCTGACCTAATCACATACAAAATCTTGGCGCAAACTACCTTTATAAATCGTGACCTAGCCAAAACAATTGGTATTCGTTCTGACGTGACCGCGGTTACCATCATGACATTTCAGGTCATTTCTCAACAACCTAACCTGATATAGACTTGGAACGCGGAGGGCTATCTGAGAACATGCTCTTCGTCACATTACCTGGGCTTCATTCTTCATACACACCAACTATGCAAATACATATATACATACCAACACACACACGCACGCACGCACGCACGCACGCACGCACACACGCACACACGCACACGCACGCACGCACGCACGCACGCACGCACGCACGCACGCACGCACGCACGCACGCACGCACGCACGCACACACACACACACACACACACACACACACACACACACACACACATACACACACACATTATATATACATATATATATATATATATATATATATATATATATATATATATATATATATATATATATATATATATATATATATCAACAATCGCAGCATAAACCACAACTCAACCTGATGACCTGAATTGAGGTTACCGGTTTGTGTTTCTGTGTTATTTTGTCATCATTTGCATATGCGTTCATGCTTAACTTTTGACTGCATCTTCAACGGTTGACTCTCGATAAGCGTTCTGATATACATGTAACATACATGATATACATGATATACATGTGCCATTGAGACAATGGCATGACCTGACTTGGCCGGACCTCCTGCGCGACCAAGGACCTCCTCTGTCAGACCGGAGGCCCTCTTTCAACAGCTTGGGCGCCCTCCATCAGGCCAGGTGCCCTTGTGCGGCTTGGGCCCCATCCGTCGACCCAGGGGCCCTTTCTGACGGTCCGAGATCCTCTTCGGAAACTAGGACCTCTACGCCATTTCAGGGGCCCTCTTTGACTATCCAGGGCATTTTCCGGCAAGCCGGAAGGCCTTTTCAAACGCTTGGACCCATTCTATCCGGTCAGGGGCCCTTTCTCGGCTTGGGCTCCGCCGACAGCCCGGCCTGACCGGGTTAGATGTTCAATCCTCGAAAAGCTTCAAATATAGTGAAGTTTGCGCTCTCAAAACGAGCATTTGTACCAAAAACGCCATTATTTCTATATATTGTACATCAAACAAAAATATGGCCTTTCCATCTCCTATCAATTTTAAAAATATATTTTCACGGGATCGAGGTCACCGGAGGTTACGTGTCCTGAGGTCATTGGGTAACTTTTTTTTAAACTAATTTATCACATATAAAAATATTGTCGTAATTGGATTACTTGAACCTTTGCAAGTTCATAAATGTCTGGATATTAAATATTTTGAATATGTAACTTAGTTATCGGCCACTGCACATAACCTTGCAGCGTGACCTTCCAGAAATGCCCGAAGCCATAACTCCTGAACCATTGACCTGAGTGGAATACAACTTTAACAGGTGGATTCAGGGCATAAGATAACCACATTTACCAATAGTACTCATAATCTGAGACATAAGGGTGGACGATCATCCCTTTCTTTGCCTGGTCGATTTATCATGGAATTCCCCACATGTAACGAAAGATTTAATGCAAGGTCAGAATAATTATTCCCCTTTCTTGCCTGGATTTCCTTCCTCCAGCTGATGTCGAAGCTGGAGCTACCAGATTATTATTGAGCGGCTAAACTCAAGGTCATACATGTTTTGCTTCCTTCACCATTTTCGTATCCTCTTCTCGTCAGTTCCTCGTCGCGCTGCGTTAGTGGGTAGGTAGATATTTTGCAATATAAATTAAGATTGAAATGATGGGCGGTAGGGCACAGGATCTTGTCCTTTGTTCTTCATGATCAGGATCTGAGATATTGACATGGGCTGTACTGAAGAAGTTATTGAGGAATCAGAATGGGGATATGACTTCGAAGTGAAATCGTTCTCGTGAACTGATAGGTAATATATAAAGCTAATCACTTAGGAATTAGGCCAGTCTGAAAAGTATGGGACACGTCACGCTGAGGCGTATCAGTCTTGGATAAAATTTGCACTGAACTGCATGGGGGGGATTTTGTGTGTAAATTCACAGTTTAAGGTAATTTCTAATTTCATGGAATTTCATTTTTAATGAAATATTTATGAATATGTTGAACATATTGTGAGAACTCATTTCCTCTGCAAATGCATGCTTTTCAGTTATGAGGCAAAATAACACCCAAAAATGGCTTGGAGTTGGGCCTTATGGCATAAAAGTAATTCTCAAAATATAGAAAAAGATACCTAACATAGCATAGCCTAACTTAGCCTAATCATTCACGCAACAAAGCAAATTCTTTTTCTCATGGAACATTTCAAATAATTAAAAAACGTAAAAAGTAAAAGTAAATAGACCTAATATAACCTAACTTAACATAGGCTAGCATGAACTGTTCTTGAAGAAAAAAAAAAAATGGGTTTTGAAAAATTTAAAGATAAAATATTATAACTTACAACAGAAGCCTAACCTAATCTAATTTCCACTTAGGCCAACCTAGCCCTTTTGTATGTTTCATTGAGGTAAAATGTGTGTAAAACTTGTCTTGTGGTTACCTTAATGCATCCCATCTTGGGGGGGGGGGGTGATATGCATTCCTTAATGTTTTCCAAAGATAGCAATAGAATGGTGAGTGGTAGTGTGCTAAAACTTGGCATGTGGTGTGCAAATTTTAAGGTCAAGTCATCTAGGGTCAATTAGTTAGTCAAGGTCATGTGAGGTCACCTCCAGGAAAGTTCAACCAATTGTCATGTTTTAATGGATAAAGGTATTTTAATGAAACATTCAGCATTTGCTTATCTTTTGGGATGAAAAGAAATTAACAGAGGAATTTTTTACATTCATTTTCATTTTTGATAACTTATTAGTTTTGCATATTTGCCCATTAGTGTTAAAATGAAAGATTCTGGCTAAAGTAATATTTTTGGGGGTGGTCTCTGGCCCTACTTGTCAAGCACTTTCCAATGACATCTCCTGTTTTCATGCAATGCTTAGTTTGGAGATTAGAGAAGGGTTTGTATCAACCCCACAAGACAGGGTGTGAGGATCTGACTGGAAAGATGGGGCAGGTTAAACTGCAATGATACGCAAAGTAGATGCAGCAGATCCATATATATGTATATAGATGCTGTAAGGGAAGCAACATGTTTAACCTTTTCTACAGAAATGTACATAAAGCATTAAAGACAGCACATTGGTACACTGTGGACATGATATAATATTACAAGTGAGGGCAATGAAAGGTAAATTTGCAGTGCAAGTTTTTTGAATTCTTGGACTTTCTTTTTCCAATGCAATGCCAATGCTTATGAATGTGTTTAACATGACACAACTACTCATTTTCCATGCAAATGCACACTTTTCAGTTGGGAGGCAAACTATCACCGGAAAAGGTGCTTGGGGTTTGGTAATATGGCATAAAAAGTAAGTTTCACCAAGAAAAGAACATCAAGATCATTGAAATAATATTTTAAAATACCAGAAAATGTTTTTAACAATGCAGATGCATTTTATACCACCATGTCAACAAAGGATGTGAAATGTGGGCCAGAAAGGGGTTTTCAGTGCAGTATATATTGTAGAGTAATGCAATATCACCAGCAAAAACCAACATATCCCAACATAATCTGATATTGAATCACCTAAAACCTATGGATGTTAGATGGTCTCAAACATATTGATGTGATTTGATACCTATATGATACCTATATCTACTGATGCCTATAAATATGCAATTTCCCAAAGAAATGATAGAGGAAGATGTTGCTAGGCAAGGTTTAAGAAGTTCAGTCCATACATTTATGTTATGATTTTAGCTCAGTGATTCTATATAAATACACCTTGTTGTAATTTGGGGAATATATCATCGTTTTTTCTTCAAATCTTATTATCAAGGTGCATTTTATATTCTTAAGAATACAAGTTTGGCTAGTTTAGTTTAGGTTTTTTAAGGAGATTTTTTTTAAAGGAAGTAGGTCAAGGTTACTTTGAGGTAATTTTTGAATTCTTGACTTCCTTTTTCTAATGCAATGTTTATGAATGTGGTTAACATGATATGACCACTCGTTCCCCCTGCAAATGCATGCAATTGGCAGGAAAAATGACACCAAAGCAGGTGCATGAATTTTCTGTATGTAGCATACAAATAATGTTAGAAAAGAAAAACCTAACCTAACATAGTCTACTATTCCATGCAAGAAGAATAATTCATTTTACAAAATGGAAAATGTTTTCAAATATTTTTTTAAAAGAAAATTTAAATGATGAAACCTATCCTAACCTGGTGTAATCTGTTTTTGGAGAAAAATATGTTGTTTTAAAAACATTTCAACACACAAAGTTAAAATTGTTTTTCAAAATACCAGTGTAAAACTTAACCTAACTTAACTTAACCTGACCAAATATAATCCATCTGTTTGCTTCATGGCTGTAATATGTGTGTAAAGCTTGTCTCATGACTACCCTAAAATACAATAATACTGAAGAAAAAAAGTTGCCTGACATGTTTTCAGTTAAATAAAAATGTTATGATTTAAGTTATTAGGCTAAGTTATGTTAGGTTATGTTTGGTTATGTTATGTTCATTCTTTCTTTTTTGTATTATTTGCTATGCTGTCTTGCCCAAATCATACCCCCTTATGTTTGGCATTATTATTTTTGGTCTTATTTGTCTTCCAACTGAAAGGAAAGTATTTACAGATGAGAAATGATTGGTCACATCATGTTAACCATATTCATAAATATTGCATTGGGAAAAATTCCAAGAATTCAAGAGATGACTTCAAGCACAAATTTCCCAAAATATGTGCCTCTTGGCATTGTCATCATTGTCTTCATTAAGTAAAGATGGCTTCCTGCCTTTATTTCAATGAACATTAAGTACATCACCAGGTGTATTTTTATCCTCTGTTAGACTGGCATTGAGGATATCTGCAGTGGAGGACCAACCACCAGTAACTTTGACCATCACCAAGTGGTTTGTGCAGCCTTGAAATGGTTTGCATCCTCCACAGGTCAATTTACAATATACTAATTCCATATAGTTACCTCTAAAAATACATGCTTTTATTTCCAACTATATTGCCCTGTAAAAATTGATACAAAGTGACACTCTATCAAAATTGCCCACTTAACCAAGCAATTTCTGACAATACCTTTGTTAGGTGGATAAATGTGGGAATACAACTTGTCATTCCTTTATGTTGTAAATATTTTGGTATATATGAAACAAGATGTATATGGTGCATTCTGATATATTTGTGATTATCTCTAGTTGTTCTGTTTCTCTTTCTTCTGTGATTTTTAACTTTTTGCTACATTTGTTTTCATTGCAAATGAATTTATATGCCTACCATACCTGTAAGTTGACACACATCATAATCAAGCATACCTGTTTTTGGCAGCTGCTCTGTTTATCACTGGTGTTGTGCCAGGATGAATATGGCAAGGTTATGGACTTTTTAAGCTATGATAAACTGCAATAAGCTAAGCTATTACACAGCATGTACTAATAACATGCTTGTTTAAAAAAAGAAGAATATCATAAGCTATATTTGATCTAACATTGATATTTGTAAGCTTTATGTCATCCAGCACTTGTTGCTACATGTTTATACCATCCAACATTCACAGGTGTAGTCATCCAACATGCATATTAACATGAAACAAGGCATTACAATTTTCACATTATGTCCCCCCAGACCTGGTGCCATTGGATAAAAAGATGGTGTTCTTGGCAATGAGCATCATTCAGTCTTGGGTGGTGCTGTCAGTGTATTTGATCACCAGTTATTTCAACTTCCAGGCATGGTGTAGTCATACGAACCCACTTGTGGTGAGAAAGAATGCTGCCTTTTACCTCAGATAAAATTCCAACCCACCCTTTCTGAACAATTAGCCATCAGTGTACCCGGACTGAATTGGAATAGCATCTCATATTGATCTACATGATTTTAGTTCATGAGAACATTTGTAAGGTATTTGGCCAATCTTAGCACTGTGAGAAGGAAGGAGAATGGGGATGAAGAGCAGTTGCCATTTCTGGCCCATCACTATGAGAAGTGGGGCCCAGGTGCTCCTGACCTATGCTTTCTATGTCCATGAGTGTGTGTAACAAAGTATACCAGCAAGACCACATTTGCCACTTTAATAGGCTACTGCCACAGCTTCACCACTCAGCACACACAACTTCATGCTATGGTGGCATTCACAACAGCATCCATTGACCTTTACCATCACACACTGGTCAGATGCAATCAATGATTGCAATTATGTGCATGCTGCCCTACACATATTTGCTTTGGGGCATTACTAGGCCTACTTCTGGATCAGTAATTAGTTTGATATAGTTATGATAAGAAGGTCATTTTTCCCAATCAACTTTATGTGTCCCTTGAGCAATAAATTTGCAGTTATTTCATACAGCACAATTCCACTTTTCAGCAAAACAAGGAAAGAATACTTTCCTTGAGAGGATACTTTTCTTGATGGCCAAAATGTAGGGGCAAGAATGTTTTTGTTCAACCTTGCTCATGTGGTCCATGTGGCTCTTTCTGTGCTCACTTTAAAGTGATATCTAATGAATAATTGATGAGATAATAAGTCCATAATTACACATAGCTGAACATGTTCTTGCAAAAGATGTACATATATATATATATATGTGTGTGTGTGTGTGTATATCAGCATTAAAATAATGGTTTTTCGTTAGGTGCGAAATGTCGAACCGGGCACAGTAGGATGTCGACATTTGCCATGGCATTAGTGTCATTTAAAATGACTTCGATGTCTTTAGGACTCAAATTTTAGCTAATGACATACTTATGACTTTATCCTTTATCATTTGTTTTGAGATTCATGATTTAGAAAGAGCATGTTCTGGATAGCAAGAAAAATACCTATGTTATAAACTGCGTTCAGAAAGTGGTATATTCCACCCTATCTCACGAATAATTTATCACTGGTGTATATGTATATATATGGATATGTGTAGTGTACATGTATGTATATATATGTACATGTATATATATACATATATATATATATATATATATATATATATGTATATATATATATATATATATATATATATATATATATATATATATATATATATATATATATATATATATATATATATATATATACATATATATATATATATATATATATATATATATATATATATATATATATATATATATATATATATATATATGTATGTATGTATATATACATATATATATATATATATATACATATATATATATATATATATATATATATATATATATATATATATATATATATATATATATATATATATATATATATATATATATATATATGTATATATATATATTAAGGTATTTATGGTATGTATATGACACAGCGATCGAGGCGAGTTTAGGAGCCCTACAACTTCACCATTTTTGCAGCATGTACACCAGTGCCAGCTACCTCTTCCAACATAAGGATTGACGCACAAGCAGCTGCCTCTGCACGGTCGGTCGACCGCGTGTGCAGTGTGGCCGGCGTTCGTGTGGCCAGCCAGTCACGAGATGACGCTCAACCCTCGCACGTCGCCCACCGTCGCCAACCTGTCGGGCGTGCTGCACAGCAAGCGGATGGGCCGCACCTTCAGCATCGGCGACATCGACCCGGACACGTTCACGCGCATCAAGAACTACGACGAGACCGTCGGCCGACTGGACCATTACTATGGCATCGGTGAGCGGCGCTGGTGTTGTGCCGGAGTTGGTGCCTACTGCGGCGCCTGCGCTGGTGTTGTGCCGGAGGTGGTGTTGTGCTTCTGTTTGAGTTGGTACCATGATGATGGGTTTTGGCGCCCCCGGCCCTACCGACTAGTTGGACGTGTGTCTTTTCTCAGAGTCACGCATCAGCGACTGTTGTGACGGCTTTGTGGTAACGTGTCACGTGTTTTGCGTCACAGCTCCGAGCTGGGAACCGCCTCTGCTCGTTTTTACGACTTCACAATGCATATCTTACTCGTGGCGTCACCTGTGTATTATTGCCCTTTCATCACAAGTGCATTCCGCACCGCCTTGACGTCTCCTGGGACGCAGCCTGGCAGCATCAGAGCAGCAACAAAAGTTGGGTGAAATCAGCGTAGTAATGAGCTTCCAGGCAATGCCAGATGGTGGATTGGTGCTTTAGTAGTCGGCGCGCCCAAAAGCACCAGTCCATTACCACTTGACATCACTTAGATGTTCACCACTATCCTGATAACACCAGGCCCTGTCGCCTCTCCAACCACACCAGGCTGTGTGGCCGCTGTGACTCTCCTGGACTGTGTGTCGCCGCTGTGATACCACTAGACTGTGTGGCCGCTGTGGCTCCAGTATACTGTGTGTCGCCGCTGTGACTACTAGACTGTGTGTCGCTGCTGTGATACCACTAGACTGTGTGTCGCCGCTGTGACACCACTAGACTGTGTGTCGCCGCTGTGACTACTAGACTGTGTGTCGCTGCTGTGATACCACTAGACTGTGTGTCGCCGCTGTGATACTACTAGACTGTGTGTCGCTGCTGTGATACCACTAGGCTGTGTGGACGCTGTGGCTCCACTATGTTGTGTGTCGCCGCTGTGAGTCCACCTGGCTGTGTGTCGCCGCTGTGACTCTACTAGACTGTGTGTCGCCGCTGTGATACCACTAGACTGTGTGTCGCCGCTGTGATACCACTAGACTGTGTGTCGCCGCTGTGATACCACTAGACTGTGTGTCGCCGCTGTGATACCACCAGGCTGTGTGTCGCCGCTGTGACACCACCAGGCTGTGTGTCGCCGCTGTGACACCACTAGACTGTGTGTCGCCGCTGTGACACCACCAGGCTGTGTGGCCGCTGTGAGTCCACCAGGCTGTGTCGCCGCTGTGAGTCCACCTGGCTGTGTGTCGCCGCTGTGATACCACTAGACTGTGTGTCGCCGCTGTGACTCTACTAGACTGTGTGTCGCCGCTGTGATACCACTAGACTGTGTGTCGCCGCTGTGACACAACTAGACTGTGTGTCGCCGCTGTGACACCACTAGACTGTGTGTCGCCGCTGTGATACCACTAGACTGTGTGTCGCTGCTGTGATACCACTAGACTGTGTGTCGCCGCTGTGACACCACTAGACTGTGTGTCGCCGCTGTGAATACTAGACTGTGTGTCGCTGCTGTGATACCACTAGACTGTGTGTCGCCGCTCTGATACCATTAGACTGTGTGTCGCTGCTGTGACACCACTAGACTGTGTGTCGCCGCTGTGACACCACTAGACTGTGTGTCGCCGCTGTGATACCACTAGACTGTGTGTCGCCGCTGTGACACCACTAGACTGTGTGTCGCCGCTGTGACTCTACTAGACTATGTGTCGCCGCTGTGATACCACTAGACTGTGTATCGCCGCTGTGATACCACTAGACTTGTGTCACCGCTGTGACACCACTAGACTGTGTGTCGCTGCTGTGATACCACTAGACTTGTGTCGCCGCTGTGATACCACTAGACTGTGTGTCGCCGCTGTGATACCACTAGACTGTGTGTCGCCGCTGTGATACCACTAGACTGTGTGTCGCCGCTGTGACACCACTAGACTGTGTGTCGCCGCTGTGATACCACTAGACTGTGTGTCGCCGCTGTGACTCTACTAGACTGTGTGTCGCCGCTGTGATACCACTAGGCTGTGTGTCGCCGCTTTGATACCACTAGACTGTGTGTCGCCGCTGTGACACCACTAGACTGTGTGTCGCCGCTTTGACTCTACTAGACTGTGTGTCGCCGCTGTGATACCACTAGACTGTGTGTCGCCGCTGTGATACCACTAGACTGTGTGTCGCCGCTGTGACACCACTAGACTGTGTGTCGCCGCTGTGACTCTACTAGACTATGTGTCGCCGCTGTGATACCACTAGACTGTGTATCGCCGCTGTGATACCACTAGACTGTGTGTCGCCGCTGTGACACCACTAGACTGTGTGTCGCTGCTGTGATACCACTAGACTGTGTGTCGCCGCTGTGATACCACTAGACTGTGTGTCGCCGCTTTGATACCACTAGACTGTGTGTCGCCGCTGTGATACCACTAGACTGTGTGTCGCCGCTGTGACACCACTAGACTGTGTGTCGCCGCTGTGATACCACTAGACTGTGTGTCGCCGCTGTGACTCTACTAGACTGTGTGTCGCCGCTGTGATACCACTAGGCTGTGTGTCGCCGCTTTGATACCACTAGACTGTGTGTCGCCGCTGTGACACCACTAGACTGTGTGTCGCCGCTTTGACTCTACTAGACTGTGTGTCGCCGCTGTGATACCACTAGACTGTGTGTCGCCGCTGTGATACCACTAGACTGTGTGTCGCTGCTGTGATACCACTAGGCTGTGTGGCCGCTGTGGCTCCACTATGTTGTGTGTCGTCGCTGTGAGTCCACCTGGCTGTGTGTCGCCGCTGTGACTCTACTAGACTGTGTGTCGCCGCTGTGATACCACTAGACTGTGTGTCGCCGCTGTGATACCACTAGACTGTGTGTCGCCGCTGTGAGTCCACTAGACTGTGTGTCGCCGCTGTGACACCACCTGGCTGTGTGTCGCCGCTGTGACACCACCAGGCTGTGTGTCGCCGCTGTGAGTCCACCGGGCTGTGTGTCGCCGCTTTAGTCTTGCATGTGTGCTCCACAGTGAAGCGTCAGCTGATCGCCAACCAGAGTTACGTGACGGGCCAGTTTCCGGAGAATTCGGCCGAACGCGTGGTGTCTGATGTCCGCACCAGTCTGTACTGCACTTTGGCCATCTGGTGTCTACACCAGGCATACAAGTGAGTCTCACCGACCCTCGCGCCATCGATGTTGCCGGGCGTAAATATGAATACATATGCCTCTCGTCACCTGTGTGTTTTTGCAAGTTTCTCGTCCCTCGCCTTCCCGGCATACCTTGCATCCCCAAAGCCCAGTCAACCATCTCCATCACTCCTTTTCTCCCACGTCCTGTCTGTCTCATTCATGGTCGTGCCATGTCTTACCTGACTTGTGATAGGACAGTGTTGTGTCTCGTGTTTCCTCTGTGACCGGCCCGTGCTGTGTCGTGTCTCCTGTGTGTTCTGACCGTGCTGTGTCGTGTCTCCCTCGTGACCGTGTCGTGTCGTGTCTCCCTCATGACCGTGCCGTGGCGTGTCGTGTCTCCCTCATGACCGTGCCATACCGTGTCGTGTCTCCCTCGTGACCGTGGCGTGTCGTGTCTTATTTCCCTCGTGTCTAGGTGACGTGTCGTGTCTCCCACATGGCCGGGCCATGCTGTGTCGTGTCTCCCGCGTGACCGTGACGCTTTGCGGCAGGCGGATAGACGATGACCGCGGCAAGACGTTCGAGCTGGGCCAGTCGGCCGTCAAGTGTATGCGCGGTATCCTGATGTCGTGGATGAAGCAGGCCGACAAGGTGGAGCGCTTCAAGTCCAACCAGACCATCGGCAACGCGCTCCACTCGCGCTTCCACCTGCTGACTGGCGATGAGGTGCTGACATGCGAGCAGTACAACCACCTGCAGGTGAGTTGGTGTGCAGGTGACAGACAATCTAGTCTTTTGCAGATAATGTTAAAAGGGTTTGTATCCATGTGACATTCCTGTACATGCTGACAATGGTGCACTTGATATAGCCCGGCCTTAGCCTGCCTGGCTACACCCAATCAAATGTGAACCAAGCCCAGTCCAATCTAACTCAACCCATCATAACCCACTTGGGCGCTAAATGATCTACCATGGTCGATGCGCCCTAAAACCCTAATCACACACACACACACACTCCATTATAACCCAGCCCAATCCAACACAGCCCAACCTAATCCAGCCTAATGTAACCCAGCCCAACCTAACCCAGCCAATCCTAACTCAGTGAAACCAAACCAACCTGACTTAGCCAAACCCAGTCCAGCACAGCCCAGCCCAGCCCAGCCCAGCCCAGCCCAGCCCAGCCCAGCCCAGCCCAGCCCAGCCCAGCCCAGCCCAGCCCAGCCCAGCCCAGCCCAGCCCAGCCCAGCCCAGCCCAGCCCAGCCCAGCCCAGCCCAGCCCAGCCCAGCCCAGCCCAGCCCAGCCCAGCCCAGCCCAGCCCAGCCCAGCCCAGCCCAGCCCAGCCCAGCCCAGCCCAGCCCAGCCCAGCCCAGCCCAGCCCAGCCCAGCCCAGCCCAGCCCAGCCCAGCCCAGCCCAGCCCAGCCCAGCCCAGCCCAGCCCAGCCCAGCCCAGCCCAGCCCTAGCTCAGCCCAGCCCAGCCCAGCCCAGCCCAGCCCAGCCCAGCCCAGTCCAGTCCAGTCCAGTCCAGTCCAGCCCAGCCCAGCCCAGCCCAGCCCAGCCCAGCCCAGCCCAGCCCAGCCCAGCCCAGCCCAGCCCAGCCCAGCCCAGCCCAGCCCAGCCCAGCCCAGCCCAACCCAACCCAACCCAACCCAGCCTAGCCCAGCCCAGCCCAGCCCAGCCAAATCCGACACACCCGATGCCACTACCAACATATCGTTTTAGTGTACCTGTACGTGGCTTGGTGTGCCTGACGTGACTTGACATATTGCCCCACATATTGATGTGGAATCACTACTTGTTCGTCCTGATGCAGATGACCTGGGCTTGTGGTTGGTTATTGGTTTTACGACACGTCGACCGTTGAGTCATGTAGCGTCGTCAATCTCTCACGCCGATTGGTCGCGGGCGAAGAGTAGCGACAGGTGAGACTCGAACCCACAACCTTTCGATTGTGAGACGAGCATCTTACCCCTAGACCACTCGTCCCCGACCTGGGCTTGTGCAATTTGCTTAAGCTCACAGTGATGTGGATTTACTGTGTTTATCGATTTTGGTGCGCTTGTTTCGATTTCGCGCAGATGGGCACGCTGCTGCACCTGGTGACGTAATATACCTGACCTGACCTGACCTGACCTGACCCATTTCCCCACAGACGGAGGTGGCGCCGCTGTACCTGGTGGCGTAACATTGCTGACCTGACCCGTTTCGCCGTAGATCGACGTGGTGTCGCTGTACCTGCTGCTGCTGGTTCAGCTGACGGCCAGCGGGCTGCAGATCGTGTTCACTCTGGACGAGGTGGCACTCGTGCAGAACCTGGTGTTCTATGTGGAGCGTGCCTACCGCACGCCAGACTTCGGCATGTGGCAGCGCGGCAGCAAGTACAACAACGGCTCGTCCGAGCTGCACGCCAGGCGAGTCGGGCGCATCAGCTGTCGAGGTTCCTGTCGAGGCCCCGGCCCCCGTCCCCGGCCCGGCCTCTGATTCTGGTCCGTAACCCGGGCCAGGCGAGTCGGCTGCCTCAGCCGTCGAGGTCCCTGTCGGGCCCCCGGCCCCTGGTCCTGATCCGTGACCCGGGCTCTTCTTGGGAGAGGACGCTATTCCAAACAGCTGAATGGCCAATTGTGATCTGAGTGGGTGGTGCCGTGTTGCGTGTTTGTTTATGTTGCGGAACTCCAGGAACTGGGCCGTGCGTCACGTGACAAGCTGGCGAATCTCGGAAGAGCAGTCCACGAACGCATTGGTAGCTGGCGTCGCATGCGCTGCTTACCTTACACATGCCAGGCATGTAAGCAAATCACTCGAGTAGCAGGGAAATGCCTACGGGAAGTGTCATTTGCAGTTTGGCTTATTCTACAACTTTGTGGCCACAATATGTGATGTATATATCATACACAACCATGACAAGTTTCGTTCGACACAGTGAGTAAATATTTCCAAACATTTGTATAGTACTAACTTATTAACAACAAAAAGGCTTCCAAATGTCACTTGTCAGGTGCTGTGTTTTTATCAGCATGACAAAAATAACGGTCCCCGCTCCGCACGTGCGCTTCCGGCCGTTGCGCATGCAGTCAAGTGACGTCACGCTGCTACCATACTGAAGGCACCGTGGGCCCGACAACCTCACCGAATGCTGTGCGTACATTTGGTCGTGATCATGTTGCCACAAAGCGTGACGCTTCCGTGAGGCTGCCGGTGACGCGGCGTGGTACATCTGGTTGTGATTTGCCACAAAGTGTGACGCCGGTGACGCAGCCGGTGAGCGGCATTTGTACATCTGGCCGTGATTTGCCACAAAGCGTGACGCGGCGTGTGATGTCGTGATTTGCCACAAAGCGTGGCGTTTCGGTGAGGTTGCCGGTGACGCGGCGTATCTACATGTGGTCGTGATTTGTCACAAAGTGTGACGCTCCGTGAGGCAGCCGGTCACGCGGCGTATGCTCGACGACAGCTCCATCGGACTGGCCAAGTCGGCGCTGGAGGCGGTCAACGGGTGCAACCTGTTCGGCGACAACGGCGGCTCCCAGTCGGTCATCTACGTCGACATCGACGCTCACAACCGCAACCGCACCATCTTCGAGACGCTGCTGCCACGCGAGTCGAGCTCCACGGTACGCGTACCTGGTGTTGTTGTCAGAGTTGTCGGTGGTGTTGTGTGTAGAATTGTCGGTGGTGTCTTCAGAGTTGTCGGTGGTGTTGTGTGTAGAGTTGTCAGTGGTGTTGTGTGTAGAGTTGTTGTCAGCGTTGTCAGAGTTGTGGGTGGTGTTGTCAGAGTTGTCGCTGGTGTTGTGTGTAGAGTTGTCGGTGGTGGTTTCTGTGTTTCATTGTTCCGGATGAACGGATGGTCAGTGGACCTGATTTCCACATACCTACTTGCCCTTGTGCATTGCTGTATCTTTGGGTGTTGATTCTGTTCTTTGTCATTTGTTCTTGCTAGCTTATATATTAGTAAAGGCATACACTATCATTACACTGGAGGTTCTCAGCCTATGCAACAAGATGTGGGTGCTTACTTCCTGCAGGCTCTCGGTATATACAACGAGATGTGGGTGCTTACTTCCTGCAGGCTCTCGGTATATACAACGAGATGTGGGTGCTTACTTCCTGCAGGTTCTCAGCCTATGCAACGAGATGTGGGTGCTTACTTCTTGCAGGTTCTCAGTATATGCAACAAGATGTGAGTGCTTACTTCCTGCATGCTCTCAGCCTATGCAACGAGATGTGGGTGTTTATTCGATTATTGGCACTACCGAGTCTAAACGCCCAAACCTGTTTCAATTCGATGAGTGGCCGAAGACCTAATGCTCCAGCTATGGGCTTGCTATGGCTGTCGCCGGTCTGTTGGACAAGGCACGCCGAGTGTTGCATCACCCGGAAATATCAGTGTTGAGCCATGCGCTTTTTACCCATGGGCATTACCGACATCTTGCGCAATGACATGACAGGATACATGATGTGTATAAAGGCTAGCAAGACCTTACTTCAGAGCGGTGATTCGGTGGCTGTGTAGGTAGCCGGGGCGGTGTCTGTGTGTCTCAGCACGGTCAGCTGACGCCAAGCCCTGCTGCCAGTCGGCCGACATGGCTCTGCTGATGGCCATCTCGTTCCCGGCGTTCGGTACCCATGACCAACTGCTCTACAGCAAGACCAAGGCCAAGATCGTCTCCAAGCTGCGCGGCAAGCACGGCTTCAAACGGTTCGCCCGCGACGGCTTCGGCACTGTGCTGGAGGACCCCGGCTGCCGGTTCTACAAGGACGGCACCATTCAAGTGGGTGTGCACCGCTCCCACTGGGAGGGGAGTGTTTAGCCGTTACCGCACCGGTGTGGACGTGATACATATGGTGGGATAGCCAGCCGATGTGCGAGTCAGCTATGCTGGTGCATTGTTCTCGATGGTGCTCCATTCCTGGATGGAATGGTGGTAGATCCGGGCCGCTAGGTACATCCACTCTTCTTATGCGTGAATTCGTTCACCATCGCCTGGTATGGGAGCTAAATCTGGAGTGGCAACATCGGGCTCGTGTGGCATGGGAGTTAGATCTGGAGCTGTAACATCGAGCTCGCTTCTAGAGTCCGGAGTATATAATTGTAACAGAAATGACGCAACAGTATGCACTTGCGAATGCATGCTATTAAGGACACGAAGCTATTCTGCAGAAGTTCAGTAGTCGATAGTTCCATCATGTCGTAATCCGGGCAAAGCCAGTTGCCATATTGATGTTTACAGTAGCAAAATGCGTTCATTATTATTCCGAGTGCACTTTTCGGTGTCGGAAAGGCCACAGGTATCCGTTTTCCCACCCAGTCTACTATTGATCCTCTTCCATTTTGATCTGAGCCGTTACCTGTCGAAGGGGTTCCGAGGTTCCACCAGCAAAACGTCACCTGCGGTATGCAATTGTTCGGCTATCATTTTTTTTTCTTCGAAATCCAACCAGAAAAGAAGCAGTTTGTGGGTGAAGAATATTTTGAAGCGCCGTCAACATGTATGTCTCAATCCTAGCTCAGCGTGTACTGGCCGGGTCCGGGGAGCCTGCACGTGGCCCCATCATCGCCTGTTATGACGCTACCCCAATCTCCTCTGCGGCACTGCTCCGTACTCCGTACTTCTCGGCAGTGCTACTCCGGATCCCTCGGCGGTGCTACCCCTGACCACTCGGCGGCACTACCCTGGACTCCTCGACGGCACTATCACAGACCCCTCGGCGGCGCTAGCCCGGACCTCTCTGCGGCGCTACTCCGGACCCCTCGGCGGCGCTACCCCGGACCCCTCGGCGGCGCTACCCCGGACCCCTCGGCGGCGCTACCCCGGACCCCTCGGCGGCACTACCCTGGACTCCTCGACGGCACTATCACAGACCCTCGGCGGCGCCAGCCTGGACCCCTCGGCGGCGCTAGCCCGGACCCCTCGGCGGTGCTACCCCGGACCCCTCGGTGGCGCTACCCCGGGCCCCTCGGCGGCGCTACCCCGGACCCCTCGGCGGCACTACCCTGGACTCCTCGACGGCACTATCACAGACCCCTCGGCGGCGCCAGCCCGGACCCCTCGGCGGCGCTACCCCTGACCACTCGGCGGCACTACCCTGGACTCCTCGACGGCACTATCACAGACCCCTCGGCGGCGCCAGCCGGACCCCTCGGCGGCGCTACCCCGCCCCGGGCCCCCGGCGGCGCTACCCTCGGCGGCGCTACCCGGACCTCGGCGGCGCTACCCCGGACCTCGGCGGCGCTACCCGGACCCCTCGGCGGCGCTACCCGGACCCCTCGGCGGCGCTACCCTGGACCCCTCGGCGGCGCTACCCCGGACCCCTCGGCGGCGCTACCCTGGACCCCTCGGCGGCGCTACCCTCGACCCTCGGCGGCGCTACCCCGGACCCCTCGGCGGCGCTACCCCGGACCCCTCGGCGGCGCTACCCCGGACCCTCGGCGGCGCTACCCCGGACCCTCGGCGGCGCTACCCCGGACCCCTCGGCGGCGCTACCCCGGACCCCTCGGCGGCGCTACCCCGGACCCCTCGGCGGCGCTACCCCCGGACCCCTCGGCGGCGCTACCCGGACCCCTCGGCGGCGCTACCCCGGACCCCTCGGCGGCGCTACCCCGGACCCCTCGGCGGCGCTACCCCGGACCCCTCGGCGGCGCTACCCCGGACCCTCGGCGGCGCTACCCCGGACCCCTCGGCGGCGCTACCCGGATCCCTCGGCGGCGCTACCCCGGACCCCTCGGCGGCGCTACCCCACCCCGACCCCTCGGCGGCGCTACCCCGGACCCCTCGGCGGCGCTACCCCGGACCCTCGGCGGCGCTACCCCGGACCCCTCGGCGGCGCTACCCCGGACCCCTCGGCGGCGCTACCCCGGACCCCTCGGCGGCGCTACCCCCTCGGCGGCGCTACCCCGGACCCCTCGGCGGCGCTACCCGGACCCCTCGGCGGCGCTACCCCGGACCCCTCGGCGGCGCTACCCCGGACCCCTCGGCGGCGCTACCCCGGACCCCTCGGCGGCGCTACCCCGGACCCTCGGCGGCGCTACCCCGGACCCCTCGGCGGCGCTACCCCGGACCCCTCGGCGGCGCTACCCCGGACCCTCGGCGGCGCTACCCCGGACCCCTCGGCGGCGCTACCCCGGACCCCCCCTCGGCGGCGCTACCCCGGACCCCTCGGCGGCGCACCCCCTCGGCGGCGCTACCCCGGACCCTCGGCGGCGCTACCCCGGACCCTCGGCGGCGCTACCCCGGACCCCTCGGCGGCGCTACCCCGGACCCCTCGGCGGCGCTACCCCGGACCCCTCGGCGGCGCTACCCCGGACCCCTCGGCGGCGCTACCCCGGACCCCTCGGCGGCGCTACCCCGGACCCCTCGGCGGCGCTACCCCGGACCCCTCGGCGGCGCTACCCCGGACCCCTCGGCGGCGCTACCCCGGACCCCTCGGCGGCGCTACCCCGGACCCCTCGGCGGCGCTAGCCTGGACCTCTCTGCGGCGCTACTCCGGACCCCTCGGCGGCGCTACTCCGGACCCCTCGGCGGCGCTACCCCGGACCCCTCGGCGGCGCTACCCTGGACGCCTGTCACGCGTCCGGCGCACTGCGTGTTGGCAGAAGTTCGAGCGGATCGAGAGCGAGTGGCCGCTGTTCTACATGTACATGATCATCGACGGCGTGTTCGGCAGCGACAGACAGCAGGTGGACGAGTACAAGGCGCTGCTGCGTCCGCTCATCCACTACGACAGGCGGACAGGTACGGCGCAGTGCCGTGCCGACCCGGCTCGGGGTCCGGCTCGGCCAAGAGGCGGCCTTGCTGTGCCGTGGCCGGCTGTCACCCCCCCCAAGAGGTGGTGGTGTTAGTAGACGGGACGCGTCCGGCGGGGGCGTCGCCGTGTCCCGCACGAGTTGCGCTTGACGCTGTGGTCGTGAGACTCAAGTTCTTGGACGGGTTCTTGCCCCCGTGTGTCAGAATGTACGATTTAAGCCACCTGGGCAGGGATGTAAATACACTTTCGAATTGGGGTAGCTTCCAAATCCTGAGGAATATAGTGATCAAAATCACAATGTTGGCCTATTTCGATGCAAGGAATCAGCGGAATGCGGTTGCATTTCCATTGTCAATCAGTAATTCTCCAGGGTTATTTTTGCTGTGCATCCTGGCGCCCAACTGAGTGAATTTTCATGCACTACTAGTTACAGCTTGCTATGTTTCAATGCAATGTTGCCTCATCGTTTTGCCAGCTTAACGACTCAGCCGCCTTTTTAGAACTGATGATGTAGGCTACTGCTAGCAGAGCCCAGCGCAATGACATGGCGATGATATAGACAGTGACATGGAGATGACATTTGAATAGCAGCTGCCGGCTATGCCGCCTCTTTTGTGCCGCTGCAAGCTCTGCCGCTTGTTCACATTAACCGCTTTCAACACGTGGTGGCATGGCCTGGTTGTGCCCCCCCCCCCCACCACACACACACACACACACCGTGCGATAACACTCCGTCCGTCCACAGTCGGCACTGACGGGGTGTTCGGCGGTAAGTAGCCGCACGTGTGCCGCCGACGTGCCACTCGACACGTGCCTCTGGTGTGTCCGTCTGGGCTCGTGGGCGACGCTGACCGAACCTGGTGGCACCCAGCACCGCTTCCGCCACTGTTCTGCCACACACCGCCGCACAACCGCAGTCGTGTTCCTCAGTCAGCCGTGTGGATCATGTTCCCGGCATGCCGTGAGGCGTGTTCCTCAGTCTGCCGTGTGTGTTGGGTTCACCGGAATTCCGTGTGTGTCGTATCCTACGTTTTGACGTGTATCGCATCCCACAGTATTCCGTGTATGTCGTATTCCATGGTATGCCGTGTATGTCGTATTTCACGGTATGTCGTGCGTGTTGTGTTCCACAGTCAGCCGTATGCGTTGTATTCCACGGTGTGCTATGTGTGTCGTACTCCACTGTATGCCTTGTCTGTCGTATTCTACAGAATGCCATGTGTGATGTATTCCTCAGTCCGCCGTGTGCGTTGTATTCTCCGGTATGCCGTGTGCGTCGTATCCCACGGTTTGTCGTGTGTGTCGTATTCATCAGTCCGCCGTGTGTTGTATTCCACGGTGTGATATGTGTCGTATTATACGGTATGCCGTGTTCGTTGTATTCCCCAGTATGCTGTGTCGTATTCCACAGTATACCGTGTGTGTCGTATTCCACGGTATGTCGTGTGGGGTGTATTCCACGGTATGCCATGTGAGGCGTATTCTACGGTATGTCGTGTGAGGCGTATTCCACGGTATGCCGTGTGAGGCGTATTCCACGGTATGCCGTGTGAGGCGTATTCCACGGTATGTCGTGTGGGGTGTATTCCACGGTATGCCGTGTGAGGCGTATTCCACGGTATGCCGTGTGAGGCGTATTCCACGGTATGTCGTGTGGGGTGTATTCCACGGTATGCCGTGTGAGGCGTATTCCACGGTATGCCGTGTGAGGCGTATTCCACGGTATGCCGTGTGAGGCGTATTCCACGGTATGTCGTGTGGGGTGTATTCCACGGTATGCCGTGTGAGGCGTATTCCACGGTATGCCGTGTGAGGCGTATTCCACGGTATGCCGTATGAGGCGTATTCCACGGTACGCCGTGTGAGGCGTATTCCACGGTATGCCGTGTGAGGCGTATTCCACGGTA
Source organism: Ashinkailepas kermadecensis (assembly GCA_034440615.1). Taxonomy (NCBI): domain Eukaryota; kingdom Metazoa; phylum Arthropoda; class Thecostraca; family Neolepadidae; genus Ashinkailepas; species Ashinkailepas kermadecensis. Next base: position 35,604 of record JAOTOM010005057.1, read on the forward strand.
TGCCGTGTGCGGCGTATTCCACGGTATGCCGTATGAGGCGTATTCCACGGTATGTCGTGTGGGGTGTATTCCACGGTATGCCGTGTGAGGCGTATTCCACGGTATGCCGTGTGAGGCGTATTCCACGGTATGCCATATGAGGCGTATTCCACGGTACGCCGTGTGAGGCGTATTCCACGGTATGCCGTGTGAGGCGTATTCCACGGTATGCCGTGTGAGGCGTATTCCACGGTATGCCGTGTGAGGCGTATTCCACGGTATGCCGTGTGAGGCGTATTCCACTGTATGTCATGTGAGGCGTATTCGTCAGTCTGCCAGGTGTGTTGTATATTCCCTCGTATGCGTAGAATGTTCGCATTTCCACACATGGTTAAGGACGACGGGAGTAATGCTGTTCAGGCACGGAATGTGGATGGACGTGAGGACTGGCAACAATAGTACTAACTGGACTTCCTTGAACAACATGTCGTAAGTTGCCCTTCATTCATGATCAGAAACCCTTCATAATTTTCGGGAGCCCTCGCTGCGCTGGGGCTGCTGTATGATATGTTGGCTTTAGATGATCAACGTCGGCCGACTAACACAGCGTATTGCTCTCGACGCTCCCGTTATTGTTATATTAACTCATTGAAGGTTATCAGGTGTAAAATATGTGATCAAATATCGCCTCGTAGCGTAGATCCCGGGCCGTGAGTTCTCATCGGGCGTGCCATTTCGGGCGATGTATGCGCACGTGCGGCCGACGGTAAGGTGCATTGTCAACACGTGGACCATCAGGATGGTACCAATCATCGCACCCAGTCGGAGAGGTCCAAGTTAGCGCACCATGCTGGGTATTGTGACCTATAATTTGAGGAAGTGATTGAGTGCAAATAAGACATCTGTATAACTATGGCTTGAGCATCCGTCCCGGTTAAGCAACAAAATCCGACAAAGCAACAGTGAAATCGAGTAAAGCGCGTTCAAACAACGTGATCGATATATTTGGACACACATTACACATCCTTAATGAGCACATGTTCAGATTTCTAATGGCGCGCGTCTCGTCTTTGAGAACCTAACGTATCTACCGAGCCGTGTTGCCAAGCTGCAGTATGGTTGAACGCGATTATGTTTGTTACGCCGGGTATTTGTGTTAGCATTTTCTTCGCCAACTGCAGTGCGTTGTGTGTGTGTGAGTTGGCCTGAGTGCCCAGACGGTGCACTGTTCGGCACTGTGTCCGTCAACTGTGTCCGTCAACGGTGTCTGTCAACTGCCAACTGTGTCCGTCAACGGTGTCCGTCAACGGTGTCTGTCAACTGCCAACTGTGTCCGTCAACGGTGTCCGTCAACGGTGTCCGTCAACGGTGTCCGTCAACGGTGTCCGTCAACGGTGTCCGTCAACGGTGTCCGTCAACCGCCAACGGTGTCCGTCAACGGTGTCTACCAACGGTGTCTGCCAACGGTGTCCGCCAACGGTGTCCGTCAACAATGTCCGTCAACTGCCTTCCAGTGTGTGCGTGTTGTTGCGTGCGCGTGAGAGTTGGTTTTCGTGCGCCGTCTTCGCCGCGTATACTCGGTGGTTCTTTTCATAGGGACGTGGCACGATGATCGTTACAGGGATTGGGCAGCGTGCGCTTGCTCAGAGCCTCAGGGCCGACCACCTGGCAGACTGTTGGCTCGCCTTCTCTCACTCATGGCCATGTACCGTCTTCTACACGCCAATGTACCGTCTGCTACACGTCCCACGTGTCGTCTGCTACATGTCCCATGTGTCGTCTGCTACACGCCCATGTGCCATCTGATGTATGCCATGTGTCGTCTGCTACACGTCCCATGTGTCGTCTGCTACACGCCCACGTGCCATCTGATGTATGCCCATGTGTCGTCTGCTACACGCCCATGTGTCGTCTGCTACACGTCCTATGTATCGTATGCTACACGCCCATGTGCCATCTGATGTATGCTCATGTGTCATCTGCTACACGCCCATGTGTCGTCTGCTACACGTCCTATGTATCGTATGCTACACGCCCATGTGCCATCTGATGTATGCCCATGTGCCGTCTGCTACACGCCTACATGCAGGGCAGGGTTGGATTTATGTTTCTTACTCCTGAAGTTGGAGATCGTAATTTTCGATCAATCAACTTCAGAGAGGGAAAACCGTTTGTTGTGTTGTTATTGGAATCCCGAACTCCTTTAGATACTCGGGAGCTTTAGTCTGGCTAACGAAAGCTGATGGCAACTGAATCAATCCAATAGCATGAGATGAACCACTAGACATAAGGACGCAGGAACGGCATGGGCAGTGGTCTATGGCCCGTCCATTTTTGGGGATTATTTTCACCAGTAGCCATATGGGCCAAAGTAGCTTTGATCCATCCGCTTTTCATCAGCGCCCCTACGCCCCTGCTGCTAGCTTTGTTCCACGGCCATGCAGTTTTCTATTACCGACATGAGTGACTGAGTTCCTAAGCCTACAGTCAAATTTGATCAAGTAACAATAATTATGCATTATGTCACTGCAAAAAAGAACACCAACCCTCCAGCAGAATAACGAAGAGAATGTGATAATGTTCTGATTGCCCAAAATCCGAGACACGGTGGTATATTGTGTAACAATATCGGCACACCTTCCTCTAAACACCATGCGCTGTACGTCACGACTCTCCGTGTCCCGCTCGCACCCATCAGACCGACTGCGGCGTGCGTCACGTGCGCTCGGTGGCGTCCCAAGTGCGCACGCACTGCCATGCATGTACAACGTGCTCCTTGCTGCACGCTGCACGACTTCCGCCGCTGTATTGCGTCAGTGATTGAAAATGGATACAATACTTTTTATAATGTGGAATGCATGTGTTGAGGATGTGCCGCGTGCGCCAATTACATATGGTAATACCCAGATATGAAACTGTGGCTTTCAGAAGCCTTCCGTCATGTTCGTGGCAAGAAATGTGTACAAACAATCAAACACGTATCATACCGAGACGCGAAGAACGCGTTTCCGTTGTAACTATAGGCGATGCTGTTTGTTCGTTTATTAGGTCTCAGAGGCGCGTCGACTACCAAGGTCATTTGCGTCCATCAGGTGACGCTCTTGATCTCCAAAGCCGAGTGCGAGAAGTTAACTGCAGATTTATACAACTCCCAGCAGTTAGTGCGCCGTCGGGCTCAGAGATGGAATAGCCCGCCGGCAGTAACGGCTGCGTGCCAGTGAGCCGCCTCGGCGGGCGGTGTCGGTGCGGGAACCAGCGGCGACGCGGCGCCTGTTCCGGCAGACCCGACGCTGCCGCAGTACTACTACGTGCCGACCGAGCACGTGGCCGCCGAGCGCGCCGACCCCGGCAGCCAGCCACGCTTCGCCAGCGCCGTCGGCGCGCCCGGCGACCTGTTCCTGTGGGGACAGGCGCTGCTGGTCGTCACCGAACTGCTGCTCGAGGAGCTGGTGCACATCAACGAGATCGACCTGATCCGGCGCTACCTGCCGTCCTACAACCGGCCGCGCCGCGCCACGCGCTACTCGGCCTTCCAGGTGGGCGAACGTGCCGAGCGGACCGCTGCCGCCGGGTGGGGAGATGGACAGGGACCACACCGATGGGAGGCAGCGGCCACGCCGATGGGTGACAGAGACCTCACCGATGGGTGACAGGCACCTCGCCGATGGGTGGCAGGTGTCGGTTGGTGGGGAGATTGACAGGCACCTCGCTGATGGGTGACAGGTGTGGGTTGGTGGGGAGATTGACCGGGACCTCGCCGATAGGTGGCAGGTGTGGGTTGGTGGGGAGATTGATAGGGACCTCGCCGATGGGTGGAATGACGAGGGGCGGCAACCCAGGCAATGCCTCGCACAGTTGTTCACCACCTTGGCCCCGTTTGAATGGCCACACCGCACTGCGACACGTCTGATTCCCGTCCGGAGGCGACGCGCGTACGATGGGTGCCGTTTGGATATCGTGCCGAACGGCTCGGCCGCTGCTGAGGACGGGGCCGGCCGCTGCTGAGGACGGGGCCGGTGGTGAGCAGTCGTGTGCGGTGTGATCGCATGACACCGCCGGCTAAGACGAGCTCTGTTTGGATATCGTGCCGAACGGCTCGGCCGCTGCTGAGGACGGGGCCGGTGGTGAGCAGTCGTGTGCGGTGTGATCGCATGACACCGCCGGCTAAGACGAGCTCTGTTTGGATGTCGGCCGCCGTCATCCGCGGTCGTGTCGAGGCGTGACGTTTTGGTAATTCAACGGCGAAGATAGTCACCCTGATTCTAAGACGTCAAATGGTCTCCTCTATTCTCCATGTTGGATTCGGACATGACAGCCGGATGCAATTGCACTTAATTCTGTATTTTTAGCGATTTTAGCGACTGGGTTCTCCAGTGCCAATGCTTTTCGAGTAGTATGTGTTGTTAGATCTTATATTGTAATGAACTGTGTGTTTCGTGGGGCATGCGGGCAGTCTCGCTATCTAGTACGCTTCAATCGTCTGACTGGACGTGGTGTTGCGTGGTTGCGGATGCGCCTATTGTGGTTCTTTCCTTGCGGGGTCTTCTTTTTCTTTTTTTTAATGGCGTTTCTCAGACTGTGATGAAGGCGATAATGGTCATGAATGTGCACTCCACACTGCACAACGTTTCCTCTGTCTTTGTTTTCTTGGGTTCGTTGTATCTTGTTTACTCCCTGGTTGTATAATTGTGTTGGATATGCTCTTATTTTTGCATCTTGAACTGGTAATTTATTTTGTCCAGTTTATGATAATGCGAATTCAGGTGTTTTTCGTTGTACGATTTGTGTTGCAAGTTCTGTTAGTTTCCTTTCGTCTTCCTTGGTGCACAACAACGATATAAATTACAATTATACACGACCTAACCCACAAATCAGCTGTATGTGCATTTCGTGCATATCCATGTAAGTGTCTTGGAGTTCCAAAAATTTGATCGAAAATACCAAAGTAAAACCGTGTTGACCTTCACGATCAGAGTTTTGATTTCTGAATATTCTCTAAAATACAACAAAATTTTGCTACGATAGTTAATGCCATCTTCACTTTGCGCAATTTCTAGGCGAATACTATGAAAATTGTGCGATAATGATTGCTTTTTCTTATTTCTATGTCGTTGTTTCATGTTTCATTGCCGACCTCTATCGAAATGGCCTCATTCCCTCCACCCCACCAAAAATGGATGTATGGCACTATTCCACTATGCAACGATTACCATTTGCAACAAATCCCCAATTGCTTTCTAGTATTGTCTTGGTGCATGCTTCTACACACCACACGGCGCCTTCTGTTCCAATGTCAACAGCCGCCGCCTTATTCTTGACATAACATCTGCAATGAGAGCTTGTGGTGTAAAGGCCGAGTAACGGAGGCGGGCGAGTATCGGCTGTGTACCGACCACCACGGGACGTGACCAGTCACTACTGCTGTTGCCCCACACACTGTCATTACTGCCGAGCGACCAGCACAGTCAGCTGTGTTCTATCTCCCACATCGCCTCTGGCAACTGGCGCGTCTTCTCCCGACGCCAGAACCGCAGCGAGGTAAAGCACGTGCACCGCCGACCTTGTGTTGTCCGTCTCGTTAGTTGTTCCATGTCGCGCACTGATCGCCTGTGCTGTCCTTTCTTTGTCTCTATTTCTCGCTCTCTCCCTCGTCGCGTCTGTGCCCGTGCGCGGTGACTGGGCCATCTGCCACGGGCTAGAGTGCCCGCGTGCCACAGCGTACATCGAGCGTGAGTACGCCTAATAGTATGCCGGTAACGGCCCGAGGTGGTAGGCTAGTGTACCGACCGCTTCAGGTCACGTGGTCGGCCGGCATGACCTGGGTCACACGTCGGACCGTTCGGCAGTGGCCAAATGACGTCCGATAGTCGTAATGTGCTGCTGGTCAGTCCAAGCGAACGTCACGTCCAAGCGAACGTCACGCTAGTTGTCTAGTCACAACAGTCAGCCGATAAATAGCCGCCCGGTCATGTTTCGCAAGTCTCGCACGTACATAGTAAGTGTGGGCAGTGGATTGTCATGTTGGTTTACTAATTAGTCAGACAACTAGTAATTTGCGAGATGGTATCACTCGTTGTGTTGAAGTGCCCTTCCAGAGGGATGCTGTGCCCAAGTCATACACCTACTCATGTTATTAAGCTAATATGCCTAACATCCACACTTGGTCAAATATGAGGGTCTGTAGCCATAGGTACGAAAATATGTACCGTAGGTGGTCATTTCAACGTTGATATGTGACCATTATATTATTTATATTACCGCCATGCAGAATTTTGGGTTTAGCGACACCGCGCTGCATATAGCACGGTATCGAAATGAATTGCCATATGCGTCATAGGCGTTTATCTCTATCATCATCATTGTCCTTTTTTACGGATAAAATTTGTGAGTAAGTGGCAGGGAGTAGTACTCTTCAGTATTTCGCAGCCAAGCTAGCCGAGCAGCTAGCGGTCACGATTAGCGTCTGTGTGCCCCGACTGTGTCGAGAGGCGACCTCTGCTGGTGGCTGAGGACGTTTACCGGCACGTCCGCACCTGTGCCGGCGACAGTGCAGCGCCAGGCGTCCGTGGCAGCTCACTAAAACACAACCACTTTCAACCACCGAGGGGATAATTGGTCACGCAGATCAATCAGCCTCTCAGAAGATCCGCCAGAATGACAAGAGGATCGGGATATAGAACTACCCACTTTAGCTGTATTTTTTGTACAGCTACTATTGTTTTTTTATGATCTCTATTGTTTTTTTTGTGTATTGCTATGGCATGTTTTCGCTCGCTTGGCATACTTGGACATGCCAGCTTGCCAGCTGGGCCATCATCCCCGAGCCGTATCGTACCGCCTGTCAGCCTAGTTACTGAGTGCGCATGCGGCAGCGTGAAATTCCAAATACTATTGGGCCCTAATACACTCAGCATTGAGTGGCATAGCCGGTCTGGAAACGGTCGCCGCGCAATGTGCTGTGGTGCTTCAGGTGGCTGAATTTTGTCGTTTGTCGCACTGACGATGACATCCTGATAGAGCGCGTGACGACTGCACAGCCGTGCCTCGGCACCATCTCCGACCCCCTGCTGTCGATTGCCCGTGTTTACCCGCTGCACGTGCGAGGTCGGCCCGCTGCTGCATCTCGGCTGGCCCGTCGGCGACGGATCGTGGCTTCGTCCGCCCTCCTGGCAGTGGTGCCGGCGGTCACGACAATGATACTGGTAGTGGGTGCCGGCGTCCAGCTGGCAGATCGGTCGCGCTGGACTTGTGTGGATGCGCTGTGTTACTGTGTTGTGCCGAAGTCGGTGCCATCGTTGAGGTGATGCTCTCAGCCGGGGCCAGAGAGCGAGACTTTGTTAAAATTATATCCGGCCCACGAGAACAAAGCTTGATGTTGGACCGTTAATTCCCTTGATGTATCATTGTGGTCGATCACTAGATACATTTAATATATCATCTGGGTCGATCACTAGATTTCCTTAATGTATGACCGGGGTCGATCACTAGATGCTGGGATCATGGAAGCTCCACAGTGCTGTAATGTGCCGATCACTGTTTTACTGACGATTAACAAGTAACTCACGAAACTAAGAATGTCCGTCTGGGTTGTGCTCGGAGACGTCTGGTTCGGTCTAAGGTTTCAAGTTTCTCACGAAAGATTCTGCAAGATCTAGGCTCAAAATCTGTTTTATTCCCAGTTAAATTTGTAAGTAGTGATTCAGACTAGTAAAACAAAATATTCAGATGCCATTCCTAACTCCTTTTTTGTTGCTTAGAGAGTACGTCAAAAAGTTTTGCTTGGTCTGTGTTAAATATACGATGCTCGCTTTGTGGAAGGATCCTTCAAAACCCGGATGAAAATGATGTTCCATTAAAGGCTATCTCAAAATGCATGATATGGGTGCAGCTCATCGGAATATTTTCCACAATGTATCATTGAGGCTTAAGTGTATCTAGGGTATGAGGCTCAGTGTGTCGAAACATGCAGTATTCTGAGACACATGATTCAAGCGACGTTTTGTGTGATCGACCTTTCGAGATCAAGGCTGCACTCGCACGATCCAAGAGCACATCTGGTTAGGATACTATCACTGATAACATCAGCCGTGTACAGGGCGGCAGTGAGCGTGCCGAAAGATGCACGTGGCGAACCAGGACACTGGGGACGGTGAACCGACTCTGCTGATTAGTTGGGCTGGGAACTGTTAGATGTCAGATGTCCAAGAACGTTGCGCTAAGCTGCGCTCTGCCCCCGATCTCGTATACTTCCAGTGATCTGGTAGTGGTCGAAGTCACTTGTGGTCAGATAGCGCCTGCATACTGGCACCAGGCGGTCCATCAGATTCGACATAACTCCACCCCATCCCCTTCCCCCACTCGCGCGCAAAACTACACACAAGGAAAGGCCACCTACCGATGCTCTGTTCCATGAATTCGTCTGTTTATAATGAGAGTTATATGTCATGCACGTAATTGTCACGGATTTGCTTGATCCAGTGCCTACAAAATGTAGGACCTGCGGAAATATGCACATCCAACTGCACGAGGAGTGAGTTGGAAACCGTACTCTGAAGGAAGCGAAACTTCGAATCTCCTGAGGTGTTATCAGGAGCGAATGCCAGGCCCGAACGAGTCTAATCACATGTGTATATCACGAAGTTCATCTGAGCGACCCGACCTGACCCGACCCGACCCGAGCCACCCGACCCGCCCGACCCGACCCGACCAGACCCGACCCGACCCGACCAGACCCGACCCGACCCGACCCGACCCAACCCGACCCAACCAGATATGATATGATATGATATTATATGGGCTGATCTGATCAGATCAGATCAGATCCGATCAGATCCAACTCGAACTAACTGGAACCGACCCGACCCCACCCGCACCTCACCCCACCTAACCGTTCCCGGAATCTGACTCATCTGTTGAATATTGTGCACGCATATTGCAGTGTCACGCGCTGTGCTGACACCAGTCGTACTTACTTTTGAAGCGTCACTTAAGTCGAAATTTGGCGCAGCGCGACTATATTTCTACGGGCTGCCAAGGAAATCTAGTTGCGGGAAGCTCGCAAGCTGTCAGTTCAGGGTAGTTTCCCATCGTGTTGTTGCAGTGCTTGAGTCATGTAGGGAGTGTTATACCAACACCCGTCCAGCCACCTTAATCGTACCTTGTAGTGCACTAGTGTGTAGTACAAGTGCACTAAAGCGTACAATTGTTATGTGATTTGTGGATCAGTGCCCGGGTGTGACGCCGGGCTACCCCAGTGACCTGTGTGACGCCGGGCTACCCCGGTGCCCGGGTGTGACGCCGGGCTACCCTAGTGACCTGGTGTGACGTCGGGCTACCCCAGTGACCTGGTGTGACGTCGGGCTACCCCAGTGACCTGGTGTGACGCCGGGCTACCCCCAGTGACCTGGTGTGACGCCGGGCTACCCCAGTGACCTGGTGTGACGTCGGGCTACCCCAGTGACCTGGTGTGACGTCGGGCTACCCCAGTGACCTGGTGTGACGCCGGGCTACCCCCAGTGACCTGGTGTGACGTCGGGCTACCCCAGTGCCCGGGTGTGACGCCGGGCTACCCCAGTGACCTGGTGTGACGTCGGGCTACCCCAGTGACCTGGTGTGACGTCGGGCTACCCCAGTGACCTGGTGTGACGCCGGGCTACCCCCAGTGACCTGGTGTGACGCCGGGCTACCCCAGTGACCTGGTGTGACGCCGGGCTACCCCAGTGACCTGGTGTGACGTCGGGCTACCCCAGTGACCTGGTGTGACGCCGGGCTACCCCAGTGACCTGGTGTGACGCCGGGCTACCCCAGTGACCTGGTGAGACGCCGGGCAGAGTACCCCAGTCATGGTGTAATGTGACCCGATGTACCGTCAGAGTACCCCACCCGTGGTCTGATGTGACCCGCTGCACCGCCAGGGCACCGCCAGTGACCTGGTGGTGCAGGTGGTGCTGATCGCCGAGTCGCGTCGTCTTCAGGCCATGCTGGCCACGTACGGCGTACAGTCTCAGACGCCCAAGGAGGTGGAGCCGGTGCAGATCTGGTCGCAGCGTCAGCTGGTGCAGGTGAGGTCCGGTCACCGCGTGTCGTGTTGTCCAGTCGTGGCTCACCACCCTCACATCGCCCGGACGGTGTCCGTTAGCGCCGGTTAGTACAGTTTGTCACGGTAGAAGGATATCCCAAGGACGTTTCTTCCCTCGGTACATGTTGTTCGTTGCCGCGATTTTGTGCTGAAGCTCCTCGACCATGTTCTGTTGCAAGTGTTCTCCGGCTATAACATCTGACGACAACGTCGCAGTGACGGCACTATCCACGACATGAGGCGGTGATATTACACCCCAGGCCGGAACAGCTGATCTGTGGTATGATCTCGGAAGCTCTGGCCCCAGTATTTAACTGCCAGCTACGCTTGTGTCGGTGGTGCCGTCTTGTGGCTCACGTAACCCGGTGTTTAAACTCCTGTGACCATACTTTAAATTCCTGTGACCATACTTTAAACTACCGTGACCATACTTTCACCTCCTGCGGCCATGTTTTCAACGCCTGTGGCCATACTTTCAACTTCTGTGACCATACTTTAAATTCCCGTGACCATACTTTCAACTCCCGTGACCATACTTTCAACTCTTGTGACCGTGTTGTTAACGCATGTGACCATACTTTAAACTACCGTGATCATACTTTCAACTCCTGTGACCATACTTTAAAATCCTGAGACCATACTTTCACTCCTGTGACCATACTTTAAACTCCTGTGACCATATTTTAATCTACTGTGACCATACTTTCAACTCCTATGACCATACTTTCAACTCCTGCGACCATACTTTAAACTCCTGTGACAACACTGAACTCCTGTGACCATACTTTAAATTACCGTGACCATACTTTAAGCTCCTGTGACCATGCTTTAAGCTTCTGTGACCATACTTTCAACTCCTGTGACCATACTTTAAACTACCGTGACCATATTTTTAACTCCAGTGACCATACTTTCAACTCCTGTGACCATGTTTTTAACGCCTGTGACCATACTTTAAACTACTGTGACCATGCTTTAAACTACTGTGACCATACTTTAAACTCCTGTGACCATGCTTTCAACTCCTGTGCCCATGTCTTACATGTTTTGACGCCTGTGACCTCTGTGACCCTTGCGATCCCGTTGCAGGTGTACAGGGGTCTGGGCGTGAACCGTAAGCTGGGTCTGGAGGGCCGGCCGCCACGACCGATTGGCGCTCTGGGCACCAGCAAGGTGACGTGGCAGGGCTGCTGCCCCTCCACTGCACTCGTACATTCCTCGTGAAATAGGCTGAAATGTACCACTTGGTGAACATTGAACCCACGTCTTTCCCAGAGAAATAGCGGCGGCGTGTTTCTTAGTGTGTGTTCATGAAGTTTGCATGTCTGGTTTTACGGTCATGGTCTCATTTTAAGTATCATGCTTATTCTCACCATAGCGGATCGTGAAACACAAGCGTCTCGTGGCTGAACTCCAGGTGAAGGGAATACCTATTTTGTGATCTGTTGTGCAATGCCAGTTTATAGCATAGGCATTTTTACCGTTATCTTTTTCAGGTATCTCTAAATTAGGTATGTCTCAAAACAAACGAGATGTTAGTCATCAGTACGCTATTGGCTCAAAATTTAACCGCAAGGAATTGATAATTTTAAATGACATTATTTCCATGGCGAACTTCGACTTCCAACTATGCTCGTTCCCACATCTTACATCTGGCGACCATTATTATTCATTATTACCCTACATCTGGCGACCATACATAAGACCACTGTGACACACGGCGGTCATGTCCGGTCAGCTGGGTGGTGGCGGTGGCCACGGGGCCTGCGACGCTGCCCTGCAGTCACCCTACACCAGGTGTCGAATGTGGTCGCCATGTCCCGCCCGGCACCTTTGACTCGAGGCACCGCTGCGCTGCCCTGCAGTCACCCTACACCAGGTGTCGAATGTGGTCGCCATGTCCCGCCCGGCACCTTTGACTCGGGGCACCGCTGCGCTGCCCTGCAGTCACCCTACACCAGGTGTCGAATGTGGTCGCCATGTCCCGCCCGGCACCTTTGACTCGAGGCACCGCTGCGCTGCCCTGCAGTCACCCTACACCAGGTGTCGAATGTGGTCGCCATGTCCCGCCCGGCACCTTTGACTCGGGGCACCGCTGCGCCATGACTCTGGGCACCGCTGCGCCATGACTCTGGGCACCGCTGCGCCATGACTCGGGGCACCGCTGCGCCTCTGGGCACGTGACTATGTGTGTGTGTGTGTGTCCCGGTCGGTAGGTGTGCCGGACCTCTGACCAGACGGTGTCGGGTCCCCTCTACAGCAGGACACCTGACGGTGGCTGTGTCCCGGTCGGTAGGTGTACCGGACCTCTGACCAGACGGTGTCGGGTCCCCTCCACAGCAGGACACCTGACGGTGGCTGTGTCCCGGTCGGTAGGTGTACCGGACCTCTGACCAGACAGTGCCGAGTCCCCTCTACAGCAGGGCACCTGACTGTGGCTGTGTCCCGGTCGGTGGGTGTACCGGACCTCTGACCAGACGGTGCCGGGTCCCCTCCACAGCAGGGCACCTGACCGTGGCTGTGTCCCGGTCGGTAGGTGTATCGGGTATCAGGCCAGACGGTGCTCTGCTACCCGCTGATTTTCGACAGCACCGACTTCTACCTGAACCACGACATGGCGCTGCTCATTGACGACATCAAGTCGGAGATCCAGTTCGTGGGTCGCTACTGGCGACTGTCGGGCCGGCCCACCTGCTGCCTCATCATGAAGGAGACGCACATGAGGTGGGCCAAGCGAGCCCAGCACCGACGGTGCTGGTGGTACTCGGGGCTGGCGGGGTATGAGCTCGAGGAGGGTGATGGGCTGGTTTACGGATGGAAGCTGTTTAGGTTTGCTCTGTTGATGATCACGGGACTGATGGAGTGTGTCCCTCCCCTCCACATTAGGAGGCAGACTAGTGAGACATAACAGCGTTCAGCTTGGAGACAACAAGCTGGTTGTTATACCCCATGAGTTAATGTTGAGGTAAAAATAGCCATGCGATTTTGTATGGGGCATACTCGTGTTTGTACAGATTATTGTATTACATAGTTGCATAGTAGTACAGTTGAAATATCTTATGGTCGCTTATAAGCGCGGTTGCTCACCATTCAGTGGTGGTCGCAAGTCGGAGAATGTGTATGCACATCCAACCAATACTCGTCGGCGCGCTGCTCGAGTGCCGGGCTACGGTTAAGCTGGTGCTATTCGTCATGTTCATTTGAGTGAAAAACAGCTTATCGCGGCGTTGAGGTCGAGCACTGCAGCAGGCTGTGCAGGAGGACCGTCACCGGGCGAGTGGTGTTGACAGTCTCGCCCGCCGCACAGTGACACGTGTCTTCGCCCATACAGAGACGCAAACTTCCGCAAGATGGTGGACCTGCTGGCCATGCTGAAGACCGGCTCGTGCGAAGGTGTCAAGGTGCGCGTCGGCCGGCTGCAGAACCTGATGTCGTCCTCCTGCACGGGTCAGTGGGTCAGGGCGCACGGTGCCGGCCGGACCTCGACTGAGCGGGTGTCAAGGTGCGAAGGTGTCAAGGTGCGCGTCGGCCGGCTGCAGAACCTGATGTCGTCCTCCTGCACGGGTCAGTGGGTCAGGGCGCACGGTGCCGGCCGGACCTCGACTGAGCGGGTGCTCCCGGTTCGGACCTCAACTCGGCCAAGTGCTCACGGAATGTGGTCTGGCACAATAGTCGGAGATCTGCCACAGGACGATCGCTGGCGGTAGCCGGTGTCAGCCGGTCTGTGTACGTGCCTCCACAACAGCACAGCAGCGTGTTATGCTGGCGGTAGACGGTGTCAGCCGGTCTTGGGCGAGCCTCCACAACAGCACAGCAGCGTGTTACGCTAGCGGTAGACGGTGTCAGCCGGTCTGTGTGCGGGCCTCCACAGCAGCACAGCAGCGTGTTATGGTGGCGGTAGACGGTGTCAGCCGGTCTGTGGGCGAGCCTCCACAACAGCACAGCAGCGTGTTACGCTAGCGGTAGACGGTGTCAGCCGGTCTGTGTACGTGCCTCCACAACAGCACAGCAGCGTGTTATGCTGGCGGTAGACGGTGTCGGGCGGTCTGGGTGCGGGCCTCCACACCAGCACAGCAGCGTGTTATGCTGGCGGTAGACGGTGTCAGCCGGTCTGTGTGCGGGCCTCCACAGCAGCACAGCAGTCGCGTAACGTTTGTTTTGTGGACATTTGCCTGACCGTTGCCTTGGCTACGCCGCACACCGGACCTTCGCGGATGCTACAGACGAAGAGGAAGGGTACAGTTTTCTTCCTGCAGTTGGATGTTCTGAGACCGCTGATGCGATTTTCGTCACTCCCATTCTGCACACCACGTCCATTATTAGAGTGCAGGCTATAGCACAGACTGTGGGGTCTGATTATGATGTGTACAGCTCGGGCGGGGGCGGCAGGACGGGGATGTGTGCGTGTGTGCCGAATAAAGCCGACAGTCAGTCTAGCTAATCAGCTAAACTTCGATCGATCCGAACCAATCGACCATCCAGTGCGGCGTGTCTCGGCTGCCTTCGGTCTCGACCGCCGTCTTTGTGTCGGCTGCAGAGCACCTGGACTTCATGGAGACCACGGACCACACGGGGCTGGAGACGGTGCCGTTCAAGGAGGTGGTGGGCAAGTCCGTGGGCTACCAGAGCTTGACCGACATCCCCACGGCCATCGCCTACACCGAGACGGAGCCTCTTACCGAGCAGGTCAGCCCCGAGGTCACCCAGAGGTCGGTCAGGTCGCCCTAAGCTCAGATCGAGGTACTGTGCTGGCTGACCTATTGTTCGCATGTGTACAGCTGGCTGTGGTTTGGAGCACACTGGCTGACGCCAACCGCCAACTGCCATGCGGGTCGGTCAAAGCCTGCCTGCATCGCGCTAACATTACTTAGGTACTGTCTGGACAGAAGGCTACGTGAGGAACGTTTGTTTGTAAGACAAATAGGTGAGTATAGATGTGTTACTGATTATTTAGGATGCAAGCTGGCCTTACATTTACTGACACGCACGTGCAGTAACAATACCTCACGCCATTGCCACACAATGTAGCTCGCATTATTGCCACACAATGTGGCTCACCGTATTGCCACACAATGTGGCCCACGCTATTGCCACATAATGTGGCTTACGCTATTGCCACACAATGTTGCTCACACTATTGCCACACAATGTGGCTTTCGCTATTACCACACAATAGTTCACGCTACTGCCACACAATGTGGATCACGCTATTGCCACACCATGTGGATCACGCTATTGCCACACAATGTGGCTCACGCTATTGCCACACAATGTGGCTTACGCTACTGCCACACAAAGTGGCTCACACTATTGCCACAAAATGTAGCTCACACCAGCGCCACAAAATAATGGCTCACGCTATTGCCACACAATGTGCATCTTGGAGCTGTAGAACAAAACGACGCGCTTCAACGTTATCTTGCCAAGTGCCGAGACTATGTTGAATGCATGCTTGAGTAGGCACGTGTTCACACATCACATTGCTGTCACATCCTGCAAGGATATCAAGTTCATGAAGTCAGGCATGCATATCGCATCCGTTTGAGCTCCTCCCCTTTTCCACGAGAGCAACCCTGGTCAGAATACTCCTGGTGAAAGCACGAACTTCTACCTCGTGCATGCAATAGCAAGTAGTTCTGTGCAAATATTGGTTAATAGTTAATGTTATGTGTAATCGATTAGTGGTATGTTGCTAATGCAAATTCGAGATAAATAGTTAATGCAAAGGTGATGAAGTGGATTTTCTGTGGATTTCCAGATAAAAAATATAGTAAGCTAGCAGAAGACGTTTTCGTAGATAGCGCGCAAAAAGTTACATTTCGATGTTGAGGCACGTATTCTACTGGCAGCCTGTGGGCAATGTTCTTTCGCGTACGGCTGCCGTTTCCAGTTCAGGCGGGCTGCACTGGTGTTCGATGAGTTTCGTCATGAAATAAAACTCGGTGTATTTCTGCTGTCTCCGTCGCGGACGTTTGTTTCATGACCTCTCAGAATGGCGCACGTGTCATTGCGACGCAACGAGGAGTGGCTGGGTAAGTAACGTGAACACAGCTACCGTACACAACTGGATACCGCCCTACTGACGTAGAGACGGCGCCACGGCGCCTAAGGTTGTTTTGCATATTTTGTTCAAGTATCCGAGAATATAAATCACAAAGTTAGCCAGAGTATTCACGGTACCGCAAACACGTGATATCCTGTAAAAAATCGATTGAACTTGTTTTCTGTTGAATGCTTCTTGAAATTCTTGATCGATCCAGAACACATATGGTGCTGCCCTCAACGTTGTCTGGTGGGCAATTGTATTTCAAGGCATCTCTAAGCCTCTATCTAGCCAAGGAAGGTTGTTCTCGGCGATATGGTTTCCACAGTATGATTTCAAGTCGTCGGAGTTAGAAGAGTTGCTTACTAGACATTTTGCACCAAAGTAGTGCCTGTCGCAGTTCTGGCAGTGCGTGTGTGCCGAGAGTAATCGAGATGCGTGGGTCCGAACTCGCCACTCCGACATCACCCGCACCAGAGGGCGGGTCAGGTCAACTAACCACTCAGTCACAGGCCCCGCTTGTGTAGCTTAAGTATACCTTTAAACATGGAACCTACACCCAAAAATGTGCGTGCCCATCAAGGCTTACAGCCCAATAATCAGCCAGCCAGTCAGTCGAGTGTAGAGGCAGGCAGTGCTATGTCGTTGTCAAGAGCTGCAGCACCAGTCTGGCGTGGCCACGTCGCAGGGCAGACAGCGCGGACGGGACGGGTGTGTCTGGTCCGTTGACGTGTGGTGTACCGTTGTCAGGAGCTGCAGCACCAGTCTGGCGTGGCCACGTGGCAGGGCAGACAGCGCGGACGGGACGGGTGTGTCTGGTCCGTTGACGTGTGGTGTACCGTTGTCAGGAGCTGCAGCACCAGTCTGGCGTGGCCACGTGGCATGGCAGACAGCGCGGACGGGACGGGTGTGTCTGGTCCGTTGACGTATGGTGTACGGTTGTCAGGAGCTGCAGCACCAGTCTGGCGTGGCCACGTGGCAGGGCATACAGTGCGGACGGGACGGGTGTGTCTGGTCCGTTGACGTGTGGTGTACCGTTGTCAGGAGCTGCGGCACAAGTCTGATGATGAGCTGGGCCACCTGTGGCGTCAGATCACCACACTGCGCGGCCGCAGTCTGATCCTGAAGATGCTGTACGACCGGCACGGCTCCGATCACCACCTGGACGGCACCACAGGTACTGGACACCACCTGTGCGGCACCACAGGTACTGGACAGCACATGGACGGCACCACAGGTACTGGACACCACCTAGACGGCACCACAGGTACTGGACACCACCTAGACGGCACCACAGGTACTGGACACCACCTGGACGGCACCACAGGTACTGGACACCATCCACACGGCATATCAGGTACTGGACACCACCTAGACGGCATCACAGGTACTGGACACCACTTGGACGGCACCACAGGTTCTGGACAGCACATGGACGGCACCACAGGTACTGGACACCACCTAGACGGCACCACAGGTACTGGACACCACCTGGATGGCACCATAGATACTGAACACATGTACTGGGCACCATCTGCACGGCACATCAGGTACTGGACACCACCTGGACGGCACCACAGGCATTGGACTCCACCTGGACGGCACCACAGGCACTGGACACCACCTGGACGGCACCACAGGCACTGGGCACCATCCACACGGCATATCAGGTACTGGACACCACCTGGACGGCACCACAGGTACTGGACACCACCTGTGCGGCACCACAGGTACTGGACACCACCTGGACGGCACCACAGGTACTGGGCACCATCCACACGGCATATCAGGTACTGGACACCACCTAGACGGCACGACAGGTACTGGACACCACCTGTGCGGCACCACAGGTACTGGACACCACCTGGACGGTACCACAGGTACTGGACACCACCTGGATGGCACCATAGATACTGAACACATGTACTGGGCACCATCTACACGGCACATCAGGTACTGGACACCACCTGGACGGCACCACAAGCATTGGACACCACCTGGACGGCACCACAGGTATTGGACTCCACCTGGACGGCACCACAGCTACTGGACACCACCCGGACGGCACCACAGGCATTGGACTCCACCTGGACGGCACCACAGCTACTGGACACCACCTGGACGGCACCACAGCTACTGGGCACCACCCCGATGGTACTACAGACATAGAACCAACAATTGATCTGGATACCTGGAAGACATGGCACGGAGTCGGGTTTTTGGCTTCGAAGCCAGACTGTTGGCTTCGAAGCGGTATCCGAAAACAAAGATAACGGATTAAAATACCACCAAGTTGAAGCCGAATCCAAGGGCCAAGAAATGCCACGAAGCCAAAGCCAAAGCCGAAGCCAATGACAAAATGTGTAGTTTCATGATGCCGAAGCTGTTGGCCTCTGACCTGTTTTACATTTTTACATAGATCGACAACATTGTGTACAAACAAGCCCAATTATAGCTCGCAACACCTTACTTACCACCGAATCACAGTTCGCCACATCACATACAACAGTATGAAACATGTACATGTACGTTTGCTCGGGTGCCACATTGGTCATGTGCGTGTCACACAAAAGTGTATCCCTGCTAGCCAGTTGTATTTGATTGGGGCCAAGAGCTGGTCATGGTGTTGGGAGTTGGCTGCGTGTCACACAAAAGTGCATCTCTGCTAGCCAGTTGTATTTGATTGGGGCCAAGAGCTGGTCATGGTGTTGAGAGTTGGCTGCGTGTCACACAAAAGTGTATCTCTGCTAGCCAGTTGTATTTGATTGGGGCCAAGAGCTGGTCATGGTGTTGAGAGTTGACTGCGTGTCACGAATGTGCATAGACTCATCCGTTTTTATTTATCTCAACGCTGTCGCGATTCGCGTTGAGAACTTATATTCTGAATGCCGTATTTGCGCAAGAAGGTTGAGTGTTGATGTGCTCTCCAACTATGTGCTCACCGGGATCAAGTTTCTTTTGGCGGGTATCTCCAATGTGTTCATTAAACGGGTAGCGGATCGGACGTTTTTTCTCCTATATAGAACGCCTTTTCGTAATCTTTCTCGCATATTGTGCATGCTAATTTCTATGCGACATTTATTTGTAGGCATTTGCCTTCTAATCCGCAATGCCTTGTGTTATACACGTGTTTGGCACTGTGGTGGGGACATCGCCGATCGCACCAATTTGTCCTTAACGGTGGGACCACTCACCAAAGAGACTTTCCGCGGTACCTTTGGTCCTTTGGTAACTCCACCAGCCCGTTTTGCAGGTGTTTCGTCTATGTATGGAAGGCTCATGTATAAGGAATTTGTATTATATTTTTTATTGTTTTTGTATCTCGCACCTCTTTTACTTCCCACTTGAGGTGTATGTCCACTCAGCATGCAAGTTGTGGCGGTCTGGTGAACGAGATGTATCGGATATCCTTTCTCAGTAAACAACTGTTTCATTCGATTCATATAATATATTTGACGTAAAATATAATTTGATGTTAAAAAAACCTCTGATTTCGAGCACCACTCAGTGAGAACACACCAAGCCAGTCTTACGGCTTCGAAACTGAAGCCACAATATGTCAACAAACCGAAGCCAACAGTTGAACATGCCACGAAGCTGAAGTCCAAGCGAAGGTCATCAGTGAAAAATGCTGCGAAGCCGAAGCCATCTGTTCAAAAATAAACCACGAAGCTGACACCAGTAGATTAACATGGTACGAAGCTGACACCAGTAGATTAGCATGGCACGAAGTCGGAGCCGGTTTCGCCCCCCCCCATGTCTGGTACCGGGATACCTTCTCGTCAACAAGAGAATGTCTTTTTTTAAATCAAGTTTGGGCAGTCATGGGATGTAGCTTATCTACCTTCACTGTGGTATATCCACCAATAAAACAGTGCCGAGGTCAGGGTTTCGGCGTCGTGACGTGATGCTTGTGGTGGTGTCGGCTATGGTTTTGGACAGCCTTCTGCAGAGACGATTAGCTCGTGTCCCTATGACGGACTCAGAGATGACACTTGACATGCCAGACGGCAAAGATTCGAACTGACATGGTACACCTCTGCTAAAGGGGAAGACCTGACCTGTCTGCTCAGTATGGACCTAAGGAACGAAAGTGAGGCACTGAGTTCGACTGTGCACTGGCCATTTTCATGCTGCCTCAGCACGCATGGTTTTTATACGCCAAGAGGTTTACTCCCACCAACCTTTCTTTGTGGCAACAGCCAAATTAGTGTGCTTGTGGCGAGAAGGCAGACCCAGCAGTTGTTACCACTGACCTGAACTGAACTGATCTGACCTGACTCCGAGACAGTGCACCAGCACCTGGTGCAGCTGAACAGCGAAACCACTGACCTGATCTGACTTGACCTGACCTGACCCGACAGTGCACCAGCACCTGGTGCAGCTGAACAGTGAGGCGGGCCGGCTGCGCTGCTGGGCAGTGTTGCGATACTGTTCCAGCCTGCTGAGCCGAGTTGTGGACAGCATCAGCCCGTACCTGACTGCCATCCTGGTCAGCGGCAAACAGGTCAGTCACCCCTGCATCACACAGGTCAATCATCACACTGAGCAGAGTTGTGGACAGCATCAGCCCGTACCTGACTGCCATCCTGGTCAGCGGCAAACAGGTCAGTCACCCCTGCACACCACTGTACGGCGGCAAACGGGTCAGTCACCCCTGTACCAAGCAGAGTTGTGGACAGCATCAGCCCGTACCTGACTGCCATCCTGGTCAGCGGCAAACAGGTCAGTCACCCCTGCATCACACAGGTCAATCATCACACTGAGCAGAGTTGTGGACAGCATCAGCCCGTACCTGACTGCCATCCTGGTCAGCGGCAAACAGGTCAGTCACCCCTGCACACCACTGTACGGCGGCAAACGGGTCAGTCACCCCTGCACCAAGCTGTACGGCGGCAAACAGGTCAGTCACCCCCGCACACCACTGTACAGCGGCAAACAGGTCAGTCACCCCTGCACACCACTGTACGGCGGCAAACGGGTCAGTCACCCCTGCACCAAGCTGTACGGCGGCAAACAGATCAGTCACCCCTGCACCAGCTGTACAGCGGCAAACAGGTCAGTCACCCCCGCACACCACTGTACAGCGGCAAACAGGTCAGTCACCCCTGCACACCACTGTACGGCGGCAAACGGGTCAGTCACCCCTGTACCAAGCTGTATGGCGGCAAACAGATCAGTCACCCCTGCACCAAGCTGTACAGCGGCAAACAGATCAGTCACCCCTGCATCACACAGGTCAATCATCACACTGTTTCGCGGCAAGCGAGTCAGCCATCCCTGAAGGTCATCTTGAATGCAACGAAGCGGCCATTGGCATACTATGGTTCCACTGAGTTGCACTGATGGCCATACCCTCTGCACGTCGGTAGAATGACGTCGCCGAGTGGTGGGAACGTGTCACACTGTTGACTCCAACCTACTGTGCTTTCTCTGGCTGCTTGGTGCATCGGTGTGCTTTATATGGTTGCATGATGTTTTACCAGCCAGGAGGTGGAAGATTCAATGCTGACGGTTTGCTGTAAAAATGTAAGCTGTGCGCTCAGGCCTACAATATGTGTTGTTTTCATTGGCCGCTTCCCTGTTGGATGTTTCGCCTCGGCCCGGCTTTGTCACCAGCAATATGTCTCGTGTGTGCCACTTTGGGAGATGGGTGTGTTCCGACGGTGGTCCGGTGACATTGCGACGCCGAGCTCAGGTAGATGTGGCGATGTGGCGCTCACTGCCGACGTCGTGCAGTGTTCCTCACCGAGTCAACGTTATCGCCCCACTGTGTATCCCCCTAACAATGCGATCGTGACCCCACCCGACGCATAACCCCCTCTCCTCATCTGACCACGACACCGCCAGTCGCCGTGGCACCGACCATCCCCTCCCCGCTGTGACGCCCACTCTCTGCTGTGACGCTGACCCTTGGCCGTGACACGTCGACATCCCCTCCCCTAGTCTCTGACACTGGCCATTGTGCGGCACTGCCCGCTCTGTGTGTCCCCACTCCCGCTGAACAGTCGCCTCAGTACCGCCCGTTGTGTCCAGTGTGTCCCCACTGCCGCTGACACAGTCGCCTCAGTACCGCCCGTTGTGTCCAGTGTGTCCCCACTCCCGCTGACACAGTCGCCTCAGTACCGCCCGTTGTGTCCAGTGTGTCCCCACTCCCGCTGACAGTCACCTCAGTACCGCCCGTTGTGTCCAGTGTGTCCCCACTCCCGCTGACAGTCACCTCAGTACCGCCCGTTGTGTCCAGTCCCGCTGACACAGTCGCCTCAGTACCGCCCGTTGTGTCCAGTGTGTCCCCACTCCCGCTGACAGTCACCTCAGTACCGCCCGTTGTGTCCAGTGTGTCTCCACTCCCGCTGACACAGGCGCCTCAGTACCGCCTGTTGTGTCCAGTGTACCCCACTCCCGCTGACAGTCGCCTCAGTACCGCCCGTTGTGTCCAGTGTGTCCCCACTCCCGCTGACACAGTCGCCTCAGTACCGCCCGTTGTGTCCAGTGTGTCCCCACTCCCGCTGACACAGTCGCCTCAGTACCGCCCGTTGTGTCCAGTGTGTCCCCACTCCCGCTGACACAGTCGCCTCAGTACCGCCCGTTGTGTCCAGTGTGTCCCCACTCCCGCTGACACAGTCGCCTCAGTACCGCCCGTTGTGTCCAGTGTGCCCCCACTCCCGCTGACAGTCACCTCAGTACCGCCCGTTGTGTCCAGTGTGTCCCCACTCCCGCTGACACAGTCGCCTCAGTACCGCCCGTTGTGTCCAGTGTACCCCCACTCCCGCTGACACAGTCGCCTTAGTACCTCCCGTTGTGTCCAGTGTACCCCCACTCCCGCTGACAGTCGCCTCAGTACCGCCCGCTGTGTCCAGTGTGTCTCCACTCCCGCTGACACAGGCGCCTCAGTACCGCCCGCTGTGTCCAGTGTGTCCCCACTCCCGCTGACAGTCACCTCAGTACCCCCGTTGTGTCCAGTGTGTCCCCACTCCCGCTGACTCAGTGGCCTCAGTACCGCCCGTTGTGTCCAGTGTGTCCCCACTCCCGCTGACACAGTGGCCTCAGTACCGCCCGTTGTGTCCAGTGTGTCCCCACTCCCGCTGACAGTCACCTCAGTACCCCCGTTGTGTCCAGTGTCCCCACTCCCGCTGACACTGGCCTCAGTACCGCCCGTTGTGTCCAGTGTGTCCCCACTCCCGCTGACACAGTGGCCTCAGTACCGCCCGTTGTGTCCAGTGTACCCCCACTCCCACTTACACAGTCGCCTCAGTACCTCCCGTTGTGTCCAGTGTACCCCCACTCCCACTGACACAGTCGCCTCAATACCTCCCGTTGTGTCCAGTGTACCCCCACTCCCGCTGACAGTCACCTCAGTACCGCCCGTTGTGTCCAGTGTGTCCCCACTCCCGCTGACACAGTGGCCTCAGTACCGCCCGTTGTGTCCAGTGTACCCCCACTCCCACTTATACAGTCGCCTCAGTACCTCCCGTTGTGTCCAGTGTACCCCCACTCCCACTGACACAGTCGCCTCAGTACCTCCCGTTGTGTCCAGTGTACCCCCACTCCCGCTGACAGTCACCTCAGTACCGCACGTTGTGTCCAGTGTGTCCCCACTCCCGCTGACACAGTGGCCTTAGTACCGCCCGTTGTGTCCAGTGTACCCCCACTCCCACTTACACAGTCGCCTCAGTACCTCCCGTTGTGTCCAGTGTACCCCCACTCCCACTGACACAGTCGCCTCAGTACCTCCCGTTGTGTCCAGTGTACCCCCACTCCCGCTGACAGTCACCTCAGTACCGCCCGTTGTGTCCAGTGTGTCCCCACTCCCGCTGACAGTCGCCTCAGTACCGCCCGTTGTGTCCAGTGTGTCCCCACTCCCGCTGACACAGTCGCCTCAGTACCGCCCGTTGTGTCCAGTGTGTCCCCACTCCCGCTGACACAGTCGCCTCAGTACCGCCCGTTGTGTCCAGTGTACCCCCACTCCCGCTGACAGTCACCTCAGTACCGCCCGTTGTGTCCAGTGTGTCCCCACTCCCGCTGACACAGTCGCCTCAGTACCGCCCGTTGTGTCCAGTGTGTCCCCACTCCCGCTGACACAGTCACCTCAGTACCGCCCGTTGTGTCCAGTGTGTCCCCACTCCCGCTGACACAGTCACCTCAGTACCGCCCGTTGTGTCCAGTGTGTCCCCACTCCCGCTGACACAGTCACCTCAGTACCGCCCGTTGTGTCCAGTGTGTCCCCACTCCCGCTGACAGTCGCCTCAGTACCGCCCGTTGTGTCCAGTCGACGATCGGGGTGATCGGGCAGCCGGAGGTGGTGATCGACAAGCCGATGACGCCGGCCGAGATCGAGCGGCTGTTCTTCGGCTCGGTGCGGCCGCACGACGTGGTGCAGGCGGTGCTGCAGCAGGAGGTGGTGCTGTGCTGCGGCCGCCTCATCCTCACCCGACCCGACCTGTTCGCCGGCATACTCACCATCAGGATCGGGTACGTCCCGCCTGCTTGGCAGCGATTGGGCACGTCCCATATGTCCTGGTATGTCTTGTGTGCTCGTCAAGGATCTGGTACGTCCCACGTATCCGGGTACGTCCTGCGTGCTCAGCCACGGCAGGCACTTGTTAGGATTGGGCCCGTTACTTGTACCCGTCGTCAAGATCCGGTGCGTACTCATCAGGATGAGGTCGTACTGTGCACCTGGGGCTGACAGTGTTTAATACACTCATTGTCACTGCCAACCTTGGCCAGAATACACACCATTAGGGTGTATGATATCTGAGGTGTACACAGTTTGACTTCTCGTCGTTAACCAAGTGTGCGCCCAGAGAATAATAACTGGCCTATGTAGGTTGGTGAAACGTCGTGTTCAAGTAGGCGTGCCAGTGCAGGACTGAATTTTTGTATTCCACTTCTGGAGGCGAGGTGTAAAACTGTAGCAAAAATAGCCATGGATTGCACCTGGCGAGTGCATCTTTACCAAGCCAGTGAGGCGACTTGTTGAGAACGGAATGAACTAGGCTTACTGTGAGGTTGGTTGGATTAGGTATTTAATGTTTGTTCGTGTTGAAGCATTCCTAAGAAGCGTAATTGATTATAAAATTTAACAATCAAATACATTTGTACAACAAATATTTGTACATTTGTACAACAACATTTGTACAACAATCAATACAATTGATTTGACCAACAATTACTCGGTGAATGGTGCCGGTTTCGTGTCAATTAACTCCTGAGGCATACCCGCATTCTTTCTACCGGTTTTGCTTTTATAATTAAACCGACAGTGCTGAGGTCCATAAAGATGCTTTAGAGTTACGCGTTACCTGAAAAGCGCCGTGTAAGTCAAAAGCGTCCTGACTGGGCAGGCCGGACCGGGCTGGCCGTTCAGTGTGACTTGACTTCAATGTGACCGAGTGTGGGAGTGTGGCCTCACTCGGTACCGATCGTGGGAGTGTGGCCTCGCCCGGTACCGATCGTGGGATTGTGTCGATTGATGTGGCCTCACTCGGTACCGATCGTGGGAGTGTGGCCTCGCTCGGTACCGATCGTGGGAGTGTGGCCTCACTCGGTACCGATCGTGGGAGTGTGGCCTCACTCGGTACCGATCGTGGGAGTGTGGCCTCACTCGGTACCGATCGTGGGAGTGTGGCCTCACTCGGTACCGATCGTGGGGGGGTGGCCTCGCTCGGACCGATCGTGGGCGTGGCCTCACTCGGTACCGATCGTGGGAGTGTGGCCGCGCTCGGTACCGATCGTGGGGTTGGCTGGTTGGGTGTGGCCTCACTCGGTACCGATCGTGGGAGTGTGGCCTCGCTGGGCGGTGGGGCGGCGCCGCATCACCGCTACAACCCACCCCCGCCCAGCACCACCGCTAACTGACTGACGCGGCCGTCCGGTGCAGCTGGGTGCTGCAGGCAATGGAGCTCTACAGTCAGATCGAGGGCCGCAGCCAGGCGATCTCGGAGATGGCGCCCAACGAGGTGCGCTCACTGCTGCACAACGTGCTGTCGCTGGAGACGCAGGGCTCCACTGTCAGGTGAGGCTGCAGTCTGGTCACTGCTCAGCTGTGGTGGGTATGAGCCTTGGTGGATTGTGACGTCGTCGGCTGTATTCGCTGACGTTACTGAGGCATGGTGGGTATGATATGACGTGTGATCTCATCCACACCTCAGCTGGTTCAGGGGATCATTTGTGTGTATAGAGATAATCCAGACTGGGCTATGGCCATGACTTTGGGAGTAACGGGTGGGTTTGTTGCGGACGTCTTGAATAGTTTAAGTTGGCGAACTGGTTGTGCATGATTTAGTTCGCCCCGCAGCTGTTTTAGCCGTAAAATAACCTCTCCTACGGTGTTCGCATATACCGTCCCGGCAGGAGAGTCAGGACTACCACGCGCTGGCAAGTGTATCTCCTGCGTGATTCAGCCCGTTAAGTTTCACCAGCACATTCTTCCCCAGACGATGGCTTTGCCTGCCTAACTGAGGACAAACGTGCCCTTCCATGGTGCACATTTTCCACATGCGTTCCATTATGTTGGACAGTGTAACTATGCCGTGCTTCAGTCCCACGGAGTGTTTCTGAACCTGTCCATGGCTTATATGTTCGGCTCTCAGTCATCCTCCGTTTGTCCACTTGCCGGTGATGGTTGCACTTGCTTCTGCATTTCGACGTCTAGGCATCTGCATGCGGTATAGTAATGCTCTCTAACGTACAACACAGTAATACTGTCCGGCATGGCCCGGAAAATGCATGCCTTGCCGACGCGCTGGTGCCTGAAGCACTTAGCGGCTGTACGCCCCGGAACTCGCAACCGGAAACACCCGTCTGCCTATGCTTGTCATTGAGATTACTATCTTGAGTGGCCGCTTGCTACATTTGACAATTGTTGTATGTGTGTATCCTATCAGTCGGATTGTTTATCCCACATCCAGAGCGAACAGGTTGGGGTGTGTGTTGCCCGTGATCGAGTATGTTAAAATGGCGACATCTGTCTGAGCTGTCATACTGGCACCGGATGTTTAGGTGCAAAGGAAAGCAATTGGTGTTCTCGTGCGTACTCCTGCCTTTTCAGTGAGTGAGTTTTCAATAGTAGTTAATTACATGGACAATTATTTGAGTCAGTGTATGCAAGTTCTCTGACCTGGGCCGTCATTTCTGGAGGTATGCTTGGTCTATTGTTTAAGCATAGTTCTCACTATTTTTCTCCCTTTACCAACTTGTTTTTCCTACTGCGGTTAATGTCTCCAGTGTGTAGATACTTTATGTCTTAAATGTGTACGGACTATGTCATCGCAATGGCGACCATTCGAACGACAAATTAAAGTGTTCATCCCAGTTTGCCTTGGCAATTTTGATTCCACTTTGGTGTTACTTTTACTACCATTGCTCCAAGTTATTGTTTTGCACTGTGTTGCAAACATGTAAAACACACATTTTCGACGGATCACAAGAGAGGCTTATCGAGCTACTTCCTTTCAAATCTGGGAGGATTTTGACGTCCTCGGTGCATCAGATTTTCCCTGTAAGTATTATACCTAATTAAATGACGATATTCAGGCAGTGTAGTTCCCTGTGGCACTGCACAAATTCCTGTACTTCGGATCATTAATTCAATAAACCCCACCAAATCATATGGTATCTTATTCCAGAAGATTCCACAGTTATGCATCATACACAATACTAATATGTATCGCTGTAGATGCTGCACGGCTAAAAAATATCGTTGGATACGAGACCCTAAAAGCTCGGAAATATGGCCCGTATAAAATGCTGCATGGAGACAAGCAGACAGGCTAGGACCTGGCAAATTAAGTCGTACAACGTTTAGAGGATCAGGGGCCTCGCGTCTGTGCTTATACCGTGGCTCTACGTGCCGTCGCTGGGTTTAGAGAATTAAGGGCTTCACATCAGTGTTTATACCGTGGCTCTACGCCCTGTCGCTGGGTTTAGAGGATCAGGGGCCTCACGTCAGTGCTTATACCGTGACTCTACTACAGTGCTTATATCGTGGTTCTACGCCCCGTCGCTGGGAAGTTACTGGCACCTGAAAAGCGCTACGGCCGGACCAATAGCTTAAATTGCGTTGTTGTATTCTGGTAGTTGGGCGAAGTCTCGGTTGTCAGCAGTGTGTCGAAGTGACGGCCGGCGCGGACCGTGCAGGGTTTGACATGACCGTTACTGTGCACGAGACCAGGCGTGTCCGTGGACTATTCCGGACACATCTGGCACCAATGTGTGATTTGGCGCTCTGTCTCCAGTATTCGTTATGTACTGCTGGGCTATTCGGCGTTCCGTCCCCAATATTCCGTGCACTGCTGGGCTATTCGGCGTTCCGTCCATAATATTCCCTGTGCACTGCTGGGCCATTCGGCGTTCTGTCCATAATATTCCCTGTGCACTGCTGGGCTATTCGGCGTTCCGTCCATAATATGCCCTGTGCACTGCTGGGCTATTCGGCGTTCCGACCCCAACGCTCCCTGTGCACTGCTGGGCTATTCGTCGTTCCGTCCCTAATATTCCCTGTGCACTGCTGGGCTATTCGGCGTTCCGACCCCAATGCTCCGTGCACTGCTGGGCTATTCGGTGTTCCGTCCCCAATGTTCGCTATGTGCTGCTGGGCTATTCGGCGCATTCAATTATAATATGTTCTGTGAAGGAGGCGATATATTTGGCATATAAGAGCTGTCTGTTTTTGTTTTGAACATGTATTGTGAAGAAAACGCTGTCGGCTTGTAACCTGAATTTGAAATATTCTTTGAGGAGTGGACTGTTTCAGGACATCTATTGCTCCGCCATCCCCTGATTTGTTTGTGCTGCTTTCACAAAAACGTTGATCTGAATCATCAGAGTTTAATGTCTGTTCAATGGTTTTTTCTGAAGCCAAGTTACTGAGACACTTATAAAGCTACAGTTAAAATTTGCGACTCTTGATTACAAGATCGTTGGTTCGAATCCCACAACCGGCGGAATTGCCGAGTCTACCCGTGACCAATCGGCGTGGAGGTTGACAACGCCATCGTGCATCTGGACCACCGGTTGAATGCTTCGTATAAGAGCCTGGTGTTCTTCCTGCGTCACTGTTTTCTCGAACATGGCCGCCGCCTGCCGTGCGGCTGTCGGCCCGCCGCGGCCCGGCCTGACCTGTGTGGACGTGGCGGCAGCATCAGCCCGCGGCAGCAGCGGCAGATAGACGGCAGTCTGGGCCGCAGTCCGCGCAACCTGCACAGCTCGGTGTGGTTCATGCTGGGCCGGACGGCCGGCGGGCTGACCATCGGCAGCCGCCACCTGCCGCAGCTGCCCACCGTCACCGACATGACCGTCAGCGAGCTGCGCTTCGCCATCCTCGTCAACGACATGCTGGCGCAGTGCGCGCAGCCGGAGCTGCGCCAGATCGTCGTGCAGGTGGGTCGGGGGCGGCACTGCTGGCCGGCGGTGGGCCGGAGCTGCGCCAGATCGTCGTGCAGGTGGGTCGGCGGTTGGGCGGCTTGCCGCCGTCAAAGGCCGGGTAAGGGTGCGTAATGGCGTGCGTTTCTTCAACTTTGCGCTGCTCCTGCAGCTCGCGTCGCGGTCTCGGGTGTGCTCTGTGACTGGGTTGTGGTTGTCGATGTGGATTGGTCGTGGTTGTCGATATGTGACGGCCGCTCGCTCTGCCTCTCGCTGCAGCTGATCGCTCTGATCGCCACCATTCTGGAGCGGAATCCCGAGCTCAGCTTCCGCGGCTGTATCGAGCTCTCACAAATGGTGGATGAGGCCCACGCCCTCTACCTGAAGGTCAGTGGCACTCGGTTTGTTATTAATCCACGACGTTTATTCTGTAGTGGTTTGTCACGGCCTCAGCTCTCAGACCGCAATCACGCACTCGCTCGCTCGCTCCCTCACTCACTCACTCACTCACTCACGACCGCAGTTCCATCCGCATGGCCAGCGCTGGTCGCTGCCCAGTCTGGTCAGTGGCTGACTGGTTCCGACGTTGGCCAGTCGGTATTGGGCTCCTCCACTCAGCATACGGGAACTTTGTCAGTCAATGTTAGGGTTAGTGTATCAGTTCTCGGGGTGGTCCAGTTACCGACCGATGCTCCCGACGCCGAACGGTGTCCCTAGCGTGTGACGGCGACGGCCGTGCCGGTGCCGGAGTCGGTCCGCACCGGCCAGTCCGGCACCAGTCCGGGCAGTCCGTCACCAGGCCGGGATCTGCCGACACCATTTGTCGGACCCGACATTGGGTGACGGGCCGCCAACGCTGACCGCCGGCCGGTGCTGGGGGTCCGTCACTCGGGTGTCTGAGCCCACCGATCAGTGACTAGCAGGTCCCAACACTTGGGTGTGCATCCCAGCACTGATTAAGGGACCGCAACACTAACCGTCAGCTGGTGTCGGGGTCCACCAGTCAGTGTCAGTGTCTGCCGGCCAGTATCGGGGTCCGTCAGTTCAGGACCCCGGCGCCGGCCCGTGGCCAATATCGAGGTCTCTCGTCATTCACGGATTTCGACAGTGATTGCTGGCCCTAAAAACTGGGTTGCGGACACCGACACCGACACTGCCCAATGGACCCCGGCACCGCCCGGCGGACCCCGACACTGGCCACTGGACCCCGACATTGACTGGCGGACCCCGACACTGGCCGCTGGGCCGGAGCCCACCGGCCGGCCGTCGGCAGCACTGACCTGACCTGACCTGGCCCGGCCGGCAGGAGGACGGCTCCGGCAGCGCCGCCGACCTGAGCGGCTTCTTCGAGCTGGCGCCAACGGCCACGGCCGGCTACCTGGCGCGCGCCGTGGTGCACCACCTGCTGACGGCGCCCGCCGACGGCGACACCACCGACGGGCGGCAGGCATGTGTCGTCTCGTGAGCTGGCGAGCTGGCAGCGCCGCCGCGTCACACTGGCAGCCGCCCGGCTCAGGGGCACCTGGTGGAGTGTAGGCACCAGTTGTAGGGTCGGGACACCGGAAGTTTGGTGGTCGCGGATGTTGAAGAAGAGTTGCATCTCCGTTGTAGATGATGCTGGCGGATGTTGAAGAACAATAGTTTCCTCTCCGTTGTGGGTGATGCCGGACGGGGCGGATGGAGGAGGTGCAGTCCACCAGCATCAGACAGAATGTGCCACGTATTTAGATTACGTAGAGATGAAGTCGTGGAAGAAAATGCCGTTCTGCGTAGGGTCTGGTGTCGGTGAGGTTGGAGCGGAGGCAAGTCAATGGTGGTTATCCCGTTCTGCGCGAGGCCGGGTGTAGTGAGGGTGGGAAGCGGCCGGATAGACTGGCCTCGGGCGGTGACGGTGTCGTCTCGCGTGAGGTCAAATGTAATCAGGCGGGTAGCCGGCGGGTGTGCATGGAGGGAAGAGAGTTCTACTCGGCATGGGGTTGGCCGATTCAGGTTCAGAGACTGTGTGTCGCATGCCAGCTTGTGACAACCGGAGGATATACCTCGCTTTGTACAGGAATATCACATGAGGAGCGGATCCCCGGGCTTCGGTGACGACGACGACAACGCTGTGGTAGGACTACAGGGTGCGACAACGGGTGCGAGGCGGCAGTTACGCAGGCTGAAGAGAGCTTGTGGACGTGGAGCAGATGCAGTGTGTGATCATTTCTCTCGGACTGGGTCTGTGCGGTGTGTGGTCGCTGAAGGCTCCTGTTGGTGTGTCCCACATGTCGCGTGACTGTCAAGTGGCAACCGTACTTTAAGCCAACACTCAGACATGCCCTTTTTACTTGTCGCATGCAATTTGTTCGATAATTATTGACGACTAAGGCCAGGTTTCGAATCGGTGGCGTCCACTCCTGCCAGTTTACGTGCCAATACGTCTGCTCCCGCTCAGCATCGCTCATGCATCTGTTCATGGAATTGAAATGGATGTTCCAGCGTATGCGTGGTGTTTAAGCTTCGACTAGATTTATTTGTGTGCTGGGGAACTAGTAATTGTGTAGTGTGGCGTTTTCCATGCCCCGTATTGTAGTAGTCTCGGATTGATTTGTCACGGGTTGTGTTCGGTTTTCCATCTCCAATGGCAGCGCTGCTCGCCTGTGTGCCGTGCTACTGCAGTCCTGCTCGCCGGTATCGGCCGTGGTTCCGTCTCTTGCCGTCTGCCGTCTGAGCCCGGCTGACCCTTCTCTCGGTGCTGTTTGCAGGTCCAGCTGACTGTGTCCACCATCCTCAACTATCCGACCTCGTCCACGGCAGTGACACCCGAGCTGCCGTATGAGGGCAGGCTCCGGACCTTGCTCGGTCCAAAACGGCCGTAGTCTGTGGCAGGCACTGCCACCGCCTCTGCTCCCTGTCCGGTCTGGTTAGTGCCGACTCCCTGTCCTGTCCAGTTAGTACTGACTCACTGCCCTGTCATGTTTGGTTAGTGCTGTCTCCCTATCCTGTCCAGTTAGTACTGACTCACTGCCCTGTCATGTTTGGTTAGTGCTGTCTCCCTATCCTGTCCGGTTAGTGCTGACTCCCTGTCCTGTCATGTCCGGCTAGTGCTGTCTCTCTGTCATGTCCGGCTAGTGCTGTCTCCCTATCCTATCTGTTTAGTGTTGACTCCCTGTCCTGTCATGTCCGGTCAGTGATGTCTTCCTGTCCTGTCCGGCTAGTGCTGTCTCCATATCCTACCCGTTTAGTGCTGACTCCCTATCCTGTCCTGTCATGTCCGGTTAGTGATGTCTCCTGTCATGTCCGGCTAGTGTTGT
The DNA here is from genome assembly GCA_034440615.1 of Ashinkailepas kermadecensis. NCBI lineage: Eukaryota > Metazoa > Arthropoda > Thecostraca > Neolepadidae > Ashinkailepas > Ashinkailepas kermadecensis. The sequence continues at coordinate 68,362 of JAOTOM010005057.1, forward strand.
CTCCCTATCCTACCCGTTTAGTGTTGACTCCCTATCCTGTCCAGTTAGTACTGACTCACTGTCCTGTCATGTCCGGCTAGTGCTGTCTCCCTATCCTACCCGTTTAGTGCTGACTCCCTGTCCTGTCCGGTTAGTGTTGACTCCCTATCCTGTCCGGTTAGTGCTGACTCCCTGTCCTGTCCTGTCCGGCTAGTGATGTCTCCCTATCCTACCCGTTTAGTGTTGACTTCCTATCCTACCCGTTTAGTGTTGACTCCCTGTCCCGTCATATTCGGTTAGTGATGTCTCCCTGTCCTGTCATATCCGGTTAGTGATGTCTTCCTGTCCTGTCCGGCTAGTGCTGTCTCCCTATCCTACCCGTTTAGTGTTGACTCCCTATCCTGCCCGTTTAGTGTTGACTCCCTGTCCTGTCATGTCCGGTTAGTGATGTCTCTGTCATGTCCGGCTAGTGCTGTCTCCCTATCCTACCTTTAGTTTGACACTAAAGTAGTGTGACTCCCTATCCTACCCGTTTAGTGTTGACTCCCTATCCTATCCGGTTAGTGCTGACTCCCTGTCCTGTCATGTCCGGTTAGTGATGTCTTCCTGTCCTGTCCGGCTAGTGCTGTCTCCCTATCCTACCCGTTTAGTGTTGACTCCATATCCTGTCCAGTTAGTACTGACTCACTGTCCTGTCATGTCCGGTTAGTGATGTCTTCCTGTCCTGTCATGTCCGGTTAGTGATGTCTTCCTGTCCTGTCCGGCTAGTGCTGACTCCCTATCCTACCCGTTTAGTGTTGACTCCCTGACTCCCTGTCCTGTCATATTCGGTTAGTGATGTCTTCCTCTCCTATCCGGTTAGTGCTGTCTCCCTATCCTACCCGTTTAGTGTTGACTCCCTATCCTGTCCGGTTAGTGCTGACTCCCTGTCCTGTCATGTCCGGTTAGTGATGTCTTCCTGTCCTGTCCGGCTAGTGATGTCTCCCTATCCTACCCGTTTAGTGTTGACTCCCTGTCCTGTCATATTCGGTTAGTGATGTCTCCCTGTCCTGTCATGTCCGGTTAGCGATGTCTTCCTGTCCTGTCCGGCTAGTGCTGTCTCCCTATCCTACCCGTTTAGTGCTGACTCCCCGTCCTGTCCGGTTAGTGTTGACTCCCTATCCTGTCCGGTTAGTGCCGACTCCCTGTCCTGTCATGTCCGGTTAGTGATGTCTTCCTGTCCTGTCCGGCTAGTGATGTCTCCCTATCCTACCCGTTTAGTGTTGACTCCCTATCCTGTCCGGTTAGTGCTGACTCTCTGTCCTGTCATGTCCGGTTGGTGATGTCTTCCTGTCCTGTCCGGCTAGTGATGTCTCCCTATCCTACCCGTTTAGTGTTGACTCCCTGTCCTGTCATATTCGGTTAGTGATGTATCCCTGTCCTGTCATGTCCGGTTAGTGATGTCTTCCTGTCCTGTCCGGCTAGTGATGTCTCCCTATCCTACCCGTTTAGTGCTGACTCCCCGTCCTGTCCGGTTAGTGTTGACTCCCTATCCTGTCCGGTTAGTGCCGACTCCCTGTCCTGTCATGTCCGGCTAGTGCTCTCTCCCTATCCTACCCGTTTAGTGCTGACTCCATATCCTGTCATGTCCGGTTAGTGATGTCTTCCTGTCCTCTCCGGCTAGTGCTGCCTCCCTATCCTACCCGTTTAGTGTTGACTCCCTATCCTACCAGTTTAGTGTTGACTCCCTATCCTGTCCAGTTAGTACGGACTCACTGTCCTGTCATGTCCGGTTAGTGATGTCTTCCTGTCCTCTCCGGCTAGTGCTGTCTCCCTATCCTACCCGTTTAGTGTTTACTCCCTATCCTACCAGTTTAGTGTTGACTCACTATCCTGTCCAGTTTGTACGGACTCACTGTCCTGTCATGTCCGGTTAGTGATGTCTTCCTGTCCTCTCCGGCTAGTACTGTCTCCCTGTCCTGTCCAGTTAGTGCTGACTCCCTGTCCTGTCATGTCCGGTTAGTGATGTCTCTCTGTCATGTCCGGCTAGTGCTGTCTCCCTATCCTACCCGTTTAGTGTTGACTCCCTATCCTACCAGTTTAGTGTTGACTCCCTGTCCTACCCGTTTAGTGTTGACTCCCTATCCTGTCCGGTTAGTGCTGACTCCCTGTCCTGTCATGCCCGGTTAGTGATGTCTTCCTGTCCTGTCCGGCTAGTGCTAACTCCCTATCCTACCCGTTTAGTGTTGTCTCCCTATCCTACCCGTTTAGTGTTGACTCCCTATCCTACCCGTTTAGTGCTGACTCCATATCTTGTCCGGCTAGTGCTGTGTCCCTATCCTGTCCGTTTAGTGTTGACTCCCTGTGCTGTCCGGTTGATACCGTTTCCACGTTACCGTCGCTCAGTGTACACTATGAACTGTGTAATGAGCAGTCGGTGCCGACTTGGTCCTTGAAGACCAGTGTCACCGACCTGTTTGTTTCTGGACTTGTACGCACATTAACTGGGATACGGATTCGGCTGGCCATGAGCGGACGGACTCGAACGTCCGCAGCTCGGGTTCACATCGAACACCGCTCAGTCGCATCACTACTACTGACCGATGTCGGACAGGTTGGGGAGGTGGGGGGGGGTAGCGAGCACCTCCTGACGGCACGCAGCATAGAGCCGGCAATATAATGTGGCGGGCGACCTGCAGCGCCTCCGCCTCGTGTCTGTCCCACGGCGTGGCCCAGCGTGCCACGCATACCGGTGTGTTCTGCGTTCTCAGGTCGTGCCGTGATTTGTGGACTGTGTGATGTGGAAGGCTGTGGCCTGTGCTGAACCACCGCGCGTGGCGAGCTGGTGTGTGTGTGTGTGCGTGCGCTACAATGTTAGCGTCATCAGATATATGTACAATCGTGACTGGATTGAAGTGTAGACCCGCTTGGAGTGTTCTTTTTGTACAATAAATCGGTCAGTACGACGAGCACACTGTTTGTTGGCCGGTGGTGCCACTGATGCGTGTGGACATGTGTGCGCTTCAGTGTTTAGATTGTAACACTGTCGGGGGACTGTAACACTGTCGGGGGACGCTTCAGTGTTTAGACTGTAACACTGTCGGGGGACGCTTCAGTGTTTAGACTGTAACACTGTCGGGGGACTGTAACACTGTCGGGGGACGCTTCAGTGTTTAGACTGTAACACTGTCGGGGGACTGTAACACGGTCGGGGGACGCTTCAGTGTTTAGATTGTAACACTGTCGGGGGACTGTAACACTGTCGGGGGACTGTAACACGGTCGGGGGACGCTTCAGTGTTTAGATTGTAACACTGTCGGGGACTGTAACACGGTCGGGGGACGCTTCAGTGTTTAGATTGTAACACTGTCGGGGGGACTGTAACACTGTCGGGGGACTGTAACACGGTCGGGGGACGCTTCAGTGTTTAGATTGTAACACTGTCGGGGGACTGTAACACGGTCGGGGGACGCTTCAGTGTTTAGACTGTAACACTGTCGGGGGACTGTAACACGGTCGGGGGACGCTTCAGTGTTTAGATTGTAACACTGCCGGGGGACTGTAACACGGTCGGGGGACGCTTCAGTGTTTAGATTGCAACACTGTCGGGGGACTGTAACACGGTCGGTGGACGCTTCAGTGTTTAGATTGTAACACTGTCGGGGGACTGTAACACGGTCGGGGGACGCTTCAGTGTTTAGATTGTAACACTGTCGGGGGACTGTAACACGGTCGGGGGACGCTTCAGTGTTTAGATTGTAACACTGTCGGGGACTGAAACACGATTGGGGGACGTTTCAGTGTTTAGATTGTAACACCGCCGGGGACTGTAACACGGTCGGGGGACGCTTCAGTGTTTAGATTGTAACACTGCCGGGGACTGTAACACTGTCGGGGGACTGTAACACGGTCGGGGGACGCTTCAGTGTTTAGATTGTAACACTGTCGGGGGGGACTGTAACACTGTCGGGGGACTGTAACACGGTCGGGGGACGCTTCAGTGTTTAGATTGTAACACTGTCGGGGGACTGTAACACGGTCGGGGGACGCTTCAGTGTTTAGATTGTAACACTGCCGGGGGACTGTAACACGGTCGGGGGACGCTTCAGTGTTTAGATTGTAACACTGTCGGGGGACTGTAACACGGTCGGTGGACGCTTCAGTGTTTAGATTGTAACACTGTCGGGGGACTGTAACACGGTCGGGGGACGCTTCAGTGTTTAGACTGTAACACTGTCGGGGGACTGTAACACGGTCGGGGGACGCTTCAGTGTTTAGATTGTAACACTGTCGGGGGACTGTAACACGGTCGGGGGACGCTTCAGTGTTTAGATTGTAACACTGTCGGGGGACTGTAACACGGTCGGGGGACGCTTCAGTGTTTAGATTGTAACACTGTCGGGGGATGACTGTAGCGCTATAACTGGCGCTGTGTGAATTATCATGTGGACATGTGTGTGCTTCAGTGTTTAGATTGTAACACTGTCGGGGATGACTGTAGCGCTATAACTGGCGTTGTGTGAATTATTTTCGCCAATGTTGCTCAATATCCCGAGACTAGTCATGTGTGGTTTTCTATAATTCGACTGATAGGTGAGGCTAGGTGAGGTTAAAAGGTTGACATAATTGTATGCATTTCACTAGTGGTACCTGGAGACACCACTGTGTGGTGCCTAGGATTAGACGAGTAGTTCAGTCTTAGGGTGCGCATTAACTATATAACTACTCCTCACTCGGCAAAGGTCGTCTGATGCCAAGTTAGGGCATTGATCTGGAAAAACCGTGGAGAGATCAGTGACAGTTTTTTTTAGTTGTCCATCACCCTACTACATCCATCATTGATGATTTCAGGGTAGTAAGTTCAACTTATTGCCGATAGCTCGCAATTTCATGGGAAGACAAGGATTTGCCATGTTCCCACTTTACGTATAGATCAGTGGCCTGACACGATCTCTATAATTCTTCATATCATAGGATTCGCAAACGATGCGTCATAGCCTATGCCAAGCTCCGCCCTTGTTTCGATAATTTGGGGGAACATTGACCTAAAAAATAATTTTCCATGCACGAGTCTCTTGCTGCTGATTTGGAATGGACGAAGACCAGGAAAGGAGCCTATTCTATTTAAGAATCTAGGGCAATTTCGATACCAAAACCTCGTACAAAACGAACTCCAGTCCCTTGGTGGTGTCTTGAGATAGTACCTACAAACAATTGCATCAAGCAAGAGAACATTTCGAAGATATTTATAACATCCCGATCCCCAAAATATAATTCACCGCAACCGTAAGCGGGCACGAACGCGCCTCATCATCCGCGGTGTTCGGCGCCGTTCGTGGCCATCATATTTACAGCAACTCACTTTCCAAACACCCCGCAGTAATCTGGCACTTAATCCGCCGTTTGCCCAGAAGCTCGCCATTGAAAGCACTTCCGGCCCTCAGCATTCAAAATGTCACTATCACAGAACCACAAACAGTAGTCAGCACCATTGCTCATCACATAGCCCACAATCGCTCCGACAACTGCAGACCTGGTTTCATCGAAATGCTTGTTTATAGTTTGTTCACTTCTCAGCAAGGCTGAAAAGTAACAAACTATACTTTAAATCATATCAAACGAACTGCCAAAATTACGCTTCTCGTTCTTAGTAATATTATCGTGCTATATACATTGCGAGTATTTTTATAAGATAATTATCAGGTGCAATGTTTTGTTGGACACCAGATAGTAGGGGTGCAGCCATGATTTCTTTTGAGTATGAGCAAAAAATGTCATGAAGTCATTGACCTCTATATATAACTACACGGCCGACTCGCCGCCCGCCGCACACTCCGCGTCCTATTCCGGCCGGTCCCGGCTGGAGCAGCGGTATATGGGCAAAGGATCGAGCGCGCCGCCCGCTCCCATGCATTTTGGCCCTGGGAATGAAATGTTGTAAAATAAAAAGTTGTGGATATATTTTTATAAAAAGTAGTGCAAAATGATGCTGGGTTCATGATGAGCAGATAGAAATGGCGAAACATCTTGTAAAATATTGTAATTGTGCTTTTGAGGTCTAACTTCTATCATCGTTTTTATAACTTTGTGCGGTATTCGCACATGTGTACTCCATGGAATTAAGATTCTGGATACCAGATAAACACTTGCGAAGTGACGTTGGGGATGTTTGTAGTTATCTAATCTACTAATCAGGGGCGGATCCAGGAATTGTCATGGGGAGGGGTATTTGTCTGGGGGCGCAATTTCTTTGGAGTTGCAACCCTGCGAAAATAACTTATCATGTATTTTGCCCCTCCCCCGCCATAACAATTTTCAGAAATCAACATCCGGGCGCTCAGAACTTTCCTCTTTAATTGTAGTTCTTTCTATCAGCCCGGGACCTCTTCCAAAGGTGTAGCCAAGAGGGCAGGGTCAGATCCAGGATTTTTCATGGAAGGGTCATGTCTGGAGCCACTGGATGAGCCCCCAGAGGTGCATTCAGCTGAAAATTTCGAGAGGGGCACACTCGAGGGTCTTGGAAGGGAGACTTCGGTTGGAAATTCAAGGGGGTGCACTCAATGATTGTAAGGGGCACATTTTCATCCGGATGGGCACTTTAGCTGGAAAATTAGAAAGGGTTGCACTCGAGCCTCACTGTAGGACCACTTTTCCTGGTAAGATGGGCGCCACCTTGCCATGAGCGGACACATGTCTCCTGTGCCCTCTGTATCTGTCCCTGCAAGGGGATGAACGGCAGGGACGCGGCAGGTCGGAGTACAGGCTTAATGTGGAATAGATGGTGTGGTTTTTGCTTGGTATATGCATATATATATATATATATATATATATATATATATATATATATATATATATATATACATATATATATATATATATATATATATATATATTTATGTATATATACATATATATATATATCAAACTAAAGTTTTTGCTTCGTATATGACTATATCATTTGAAAATGATATGGTCATTTTCACCACCTAGAACGCCCCAACATCACCGCTTTACATCCACAACACACTGCGCGGCGCCTACCAGCGTCGCCGTTTTGCCCATATGCGGCACCACCGTCGGGACCGTTTTGAAAAGTCCAGTTGTCTGTCTAATTATATATAGAGGTAAATGCATGAAGTAGAGATACCTTTCGGCTCGCGAAGCGCCTCGAAACTTTCTGGTTTTGCGTGGTGAAAATGTCAAAATGTCTTGTTTGATTTGGTGTATTTTTGGTTGTTAAGGGGAAGGGCGCCTCATACCCCCGTCGGCTGCGCCTCTGCCAGCTAGTAATATTCGGGCAGCTCTGCCCGTGTGTGAGACGGAACGCACCGCCTGGACCAGCTGCTTGTCCGGCTGTCGCCAGGTACCTTCCTGAGAAGCGCGGCTGGTAGGCAATCGGATTTCTGATCCGGAGACTCGGACTCGAATCCCACCAGCGCCGAAATGGCTCTGATGCATACGGCTCAGCAGAAATGGTGATCATTGCACGCCCTTCTGAGGGAAATTCCCACGACGACTGGAGAAGCAACTGACCGAAATGTGTCGCTCCATCTCGTACACTTCACGATGACAGTAGTCCGAATAAGTTCGAAAGCCCATGTTTCTCACTACTACTACTACGGCTTGTTCCCTGGACGAAACCAGGGACTCTGAATTAGAGGACAAGGGAATACTCATACCCACTGGAAAGATGGATCCCCTCCATGCCGGGAATGGACTCCTTTAGAAAGGCTGGAGTCCACCCACACCCCACCCCCACGTCCCCCGCCCAACTGATTTTCAGCGAAAGGCCTGAGGAAAGTGCTCCCCTTTGAGATGAAAAGGCGCCCTTTTGAGACTAAAAAGCGCCCCTCCAGTGTCACTCGAGTACATTCCCCTCCCTGCTCCATTTTTTTTCGCCGAAGGCTCTCCTCCGAAGAAATGTGGCCCCATGAAAATTCCTGGATCTCCCCATGGATGGTAGGGCATGGTAGGATGACTGAAAATACGGACAGAAAGTCAGAACAAGGCATGGTAAGACAAGGGTGCGATATAGCCTTGGTAGCTGAAGACAACGAGACAAAGACAAGCAGACAGACACAGAGACAGAGAGAAAGATAAAGAGAAAGAGAAAGAGAGAGAGAGAGAGAGCAATGCAGAGGACAGGCCACGGCAAGGCAGGGGAAGAGGATGGGGCATAGCGAAGGACGCACTGGAGGGCAGAAGGCTGGGCAAGGCAGGTGCCAGAGGGCATGTGGTACGTTAAGGCATGCAGCATGAAGATCGTAGCAAATAGTTCAATTCCTTCGCCCAATCCAATCTGACTCCGTTATCGCTAAGCTATTTCCACTCTAAATCCATTACTAGACAGAACGGTAATCCAAATGATTGATTTATTCAGCAGGCAGAGCACCAATATAGTTTCGAGCAGGTGCGGCGACTTAGGTGGGAGAGGGGAGGGGTGACTTGGTGAAGCAGCTGACACCCTCCCCCAGAAGCGAATCTTAGCATGAACCCTATGGCATCGTATCGTAAATAATAGGTGTAAAACGGGTGTTTTCTTCCTGGCCAAGCGCGGTGTCGCTGCTATTGGTTTCGAGATAAGTCCTGCGTGCAATCGAATCCGTATGTTTTGTTTAAATTCTACCCGTTCCGATCCAAACTTAATCCAATCGGAAATTTCTGCGGACAATCAACTGCATGTTATGCTCTAGAGCACGAAAAGGCAGGAGATTGGCGACGGCGGCGAGGGAGCAAGGTGCGCGGCAAGGCTGAGGGCATGCCACGGCAGAGAACGGCGAGGAACGGCAGAGGACAGGGCGAGGAACGGCAGAGTACAGGGTGATGAACGGCAGAGGACAGGGCTAGGAACGGCAGAGGACAGGGCATGGAACGGCAGAGGACAGGGCGAGGAACGACAGAGGACAGGGCATGAAACGGCAGAGGACAGGGCGAGAAACGGCAGAGGACAGGGCGATGAACGGCAGAGGACAGGGCTAGGAACGGCAGAGGACAGGGCGAGGAACGGCAGAGGACAGGGCATGGAACGGCAGAGGACAGGGCGAGGAACGGCAGAGGACAGGGCATGGAACGGCAGAGGACAGGGCGAGGAACGGCAGAGGACAGGGCATGAAACGGCAGAGGACAGGGCGAGAAACGGCAGAGGACAGGGCGATGAACGGCAGAGGACAGGGCTAGGAACGGCAGAGGACAGGGCATGGAACGGCAGAGGACAGGGCGAGGAACGGCAGAGGACAGGGCGAGGAACGGCAGAGGACAGGGCGAGGAACGGCAGAGGACAGGGCGAGGAACGGCAGAGGACAGGGCATGGAACGGCAGAGGACAGGGCATGGAACGGCAGAGGACAGGGCGAGGAACGACAGAGGATAGGGCGAGGAACGGCAGAGGACAGGGCGAGGAACGGCAGAGGACAGGGCGAGGAACGACAGAGGATAGGGCGAGGAACGGCAGAGGATAGGGCGAGGAACGGCAGAGGACAGGGCGAGGAACGGCAGAGGACAGGGCGAGGAACGGCAGAGGACAGGCGAGGAACGGCAGAGGATAGGGCGAGTAACGGCAGAGGACAGGGCGAGGAACGGCAGAGAACGGCGAGGAACGGCAGAGGACAGGGGCGAGGAACGGCAGAGTACAGGGTGATGAACGGCAGAGGACAGGGCTAGGAACGGCAGAGGACAGGGCATGGAACGGCAGAGGACAGGGCGAGGAACGACAGAGGACAGGGCATGGAACGGCAGAGGACAGGGCGAGGAACGGCAGAGGACAGGGCATGAAACGGCAGAGGACAGGGCGAGAAACGGCAGAGGACAGGGCGAGGAACGGCAGAGGACAGGGCGAGGAACGGCAGAGGACAGGGCGAGGAACGGCAGAGGACAGGGCGTGGAACGGCAGAGGACAGGGCGAGGAACGGCAGAGGACAGGGCATGGAACGGCAGAGGACAGGGCGAGGAACGGCAGAGGACAGGGCATGAAACGGCAGAGGACAGGGCGAGAAACGGCAGAGGACAGGGCGATGAACGGCAGAGGACAGGGCTAGGAACGGCAGAGGACAGGGCATGGAACGGCAGAGGACAGGGCGAGGAACGGCAGAGGACAGGGCGAGAAACGGCAGAGGACAGGGCGAGGAACGGCAGAGGACAGGGCGAGGAACGGCAGAGGACAGGGCATGGAACGGCAGAGGACAGGGCATGAAACGGCAGAGGACAGGGCGAGGAACGACAGAGGATAGGGCGAGGAACGGCAGAGGACAGGGCGAAGAACGGCAGAGGATAGGGCGAGGAACGACAGAGGATAGGGCGAGGAACGGCAGAGGATAGGGCGAGGAACGGCAGAGGACAGGGCGAGGAACGGCAGAGGACAGGGCGAGGAACGGCAGAGGACAGGGCGAGGAACGGCAGAGGATAGGGCGAGTAACGGCAGAGGACAGGGCGAGGAACGGCAGAGGATAGGGCGAGGAACGACAGAGGATAGGGCGAGGAACGGCAGAGGACAGGGCGAGGAACGGCAGAGGACAGGGCGAAGAACGGCAGAGGATAGGGCGAGGAACGACAGAGGACAGGGCGAATAACGACAGAGGAAAGAGCGAGGAACGACAGAGGATAGGGCGAGGAACGGCAGAGGATAGGGCGAGGAACGGCAGAGGACAGGGCGAGGAACGGCAGAGGACAGGCGAGGAACGGGCGAGGAACGGCAGAGGATAGGGCGAGTAACGGCAGAGGACAGGGCGAGGAACGGCAGAGGATAGGGCGAGGAACGACAGAGGATAGGGCGAGGAACGGCAGAGGACAGGGCGAGGAACGGCAGAGGACAGGGCGAGGAACGGCAGAGGACAGGGCGAAGAACGGCAGAGGATAGGGCGAGGAACGACACAGGACAGGGCATGTAACGGCAGAGGACAGGGCGAGGAACGGCAGAGGACAGGGCGAAGAACGGCAGAGGATAGGGCGAGGAACGACAGAGGACAGGGCGAAGAACGGCAGAGGAAAGGGCGAGGAACGACAGAGGATAGGGCGAGGAACGGCAGAGGACAGGGCGAGGAACGGCAGAGGATAGGGCGAGGAACGTCAGAGGACAGGGCGAGGAACGGCAGAGGATAGGGCGAGGAACGTCAGAGGATAGGGCGAGGAACGACAGAGGATAGGGCGAGGAACGGCAGAGGATAGGGCGAGGAACGGCAGAGGACAGGGCATGTAACGGCAGAGGACAGGGCGAGGAACGGCAGAGGATAGGGCGAGGAACGGCAGAGGACAGGGTGAGAAACGGCAGGTGCAGGGGAAGACTCCTAACATGGCAAGGCAGAGGGAACCAGGTGAGACACTGCAAAACAGAAGACAGAAAACAGAAAAAGACAGATGGTGCAGCGGAGGGCTAATTACATGTGACTTGCGTTTTGTTTTGTTTGTATAAAAAATGAAAAAGTACCATGTTTTAATTAGTGGTTATAATTTTACTGGTTGGTTAGGCAACTGGACAATACAATGCTGTCCCAATAACATGACACGAAAACGATCTACTGGTGTGGATTGACCAGTGGCTCCAAGTCAGAGAAAAAACGAAACTGGAGGGCAACAGGGCACCAATAAGCAGCTGTGGGTCCTAGTGCCCCGCACTTCCTTGCATAAAAAGTGCATCTGCCAGCATCGTTGCCTTCAAAGTGTGGCGGCGCGCCACCACCTTTGGCTGTGCGACCAAAACGACTCATAAATTTCCCAACAGCACCGCATAGCATGTGTGCAGCATATGTGGCGGATCGTCTGAAGTTGAGGGGCGGGGCACCGGGCAGTTTCTGGGCCGATTCTTTGCTCTGAACGCCATGGGGGGGGGCAATGTAACGCCTCCGGATATAAGAGTGGGGGCACCGTTCCCTGGTGCCTGTCCCCCTCTCTTCAGGCCGTCTGGCGCACAGTGTCGGCACTAGCCTCGCCACATGTCGGCGACATCACGCCCCCGGTCGGCCCGAGGCCCCTCCCGTCACACCACGTGATCGCACGTCACAGACACGTGGCGCCATCTCGCCGTGACGTGACGTCTCCAGGTGGTCAGGACGTCGCCGTGACTTGACGTCCCCAGGTGGCTGCGGCGGCAGCTGAGATGGCAGAGGCCAGTGGTCGGTACGGTTAGCGCTGCAGCAGCAGACGGTGACCTGACGTCGCCCGCGGCGGTGTTTGCGGTCACGGAGCCGAGTCAGCGGCCAGTCCCACCTCTCACGAGGGAATCCGGGGGGGGGAGTGCGATGAGCAAAGACGTTGACGTCATCGTGCACAATGTGAGCGAGCACAAAAGCCACAGACAGAGACCGTCATAACACAGGTATATGGTGCGGGTATGTGGAGGGAAGTCGAGGTCACAGCCCGAGACCGTCATTGTACTGAGGTACATGGTGCGGGTGGGTACGTGGAGGGAAGTCAAGGTCACAGCCCGGGACCGTCATTGCACTGTGGTACATGGTGCGGGTGGATACGTGGAGGGAAGTCAAGGTCACAACCCGAGACCGTCATTGTACTGAGATACATGGTGCGGGTGGGTACGTGGAGGGAAGTCGAGGTCACAGCCCGAGACCGTCGTTGTACTGAGGTACATGGTGCGGGTATGTGGAGTGAAGTCCAGGAATTCCGTCCGACCCGACGGAGCCATACTCGCGCCCGTGTTATGAATGTACGGGCAGGAGACAGTAAAATTCCGATCTGTTATAACACCTGACCACCCCGTGTGCTATGTACACACGCTAACGACGTGAGAAGCTGCATACCTCTCACACCCCTTGCCGCAACAGTCACAGCTATCGCAGTAATGGTGTGAGGGTAGGTCCGCAGACCTGATTGGAGCATCTCCTCAGACTGGGTGCTCAATTTGCTTGCCGTTCGCTCTACCACCGTGAACCGCCCCGGGCCGACAACGCCCCTGGTTAAGGTCACCGATGGTCTGCTGCCTGAACCGTTCCCGGCCGACACCGCTCCTTGGTTAAGGTCACCGATGGTCCGCTACCTGAACCGTTCCGGGCCGACACCGCCCCTGGTTAAGGTCACCGATGGTGCGCTGCCTGAACCGCCTTGGACCGACACCGCCCCTGGTTAAGGTCACCGATGCGCTGTCAATTTAGGTACAGCTGTTGATGGCTATATGTGCATTTTTCGGAGTTGCACTAGTTTTGGAGCATCGATATTTGACGCACAGATATTTCATTTCATTTAAGATTATCCAGCGGATTTCAGCACCCGCAACTCGCTGTGACGTCCTGAGCCAATTTTCCTCCGCTTACAAATTCTCGTGCTCTCTGCGAGCCTTCAGACATTTTCACACGAGAGCGGTGAGCTGTTTTTCTCTTTTAGCGGTAGCCGAAGTTGTGGCCGTCTGATGAGTTTGTCTGGTTCTAGTACCGCCGTCGGCGCTGACGTGCCGTGTCGGACCGTCCGCTGCTGCCGACTCGCCAGCTGGCGCACCAGACGAGCCCGACACACGGCACACTGTTGTGAAATCATCCGGCGGAAAACAGTGAAGACAGAGAGGTGGACCTAGTCTCATCCGAGCGACACGGAGGAAGTGGGCTCGGTCTGCTCCGAGCGACACAGAGAAGTGGGCTCAGTCTGCTCCGAGCGACACAGGAGAAGTGGGCTCGGTCTGCTCCGAGCGACACGGAGAAGTGGGCTCGGTCTGCTCCGAGCGACACGGAGAAGTGGGCTCGGTCTGCTCCGAGCGACACAGAGTAGTGGGCTCAGTCTGCTCCGAGCGACACGGAGAAGTGGGCTCAGTCTCCTCCGAGCGACACAGAGAAGTGGGCTCAGTCTGCTCCGAGCGACACGGAGAAGTGGGCTCGGTCTGCTCCGAGCGACACGGCTGATGGATCTTTACACATGCAAGTTGCTCTGCACGGAAGTAGAAGTTCGGTGTTACACGTCTGGACTGCGCCTCCGGCACGGACATGGTGACATGCTGCAAACAGTTCCAAGGCTAACCATGCGTAGTCCACCACTGCGTGCAAATTCAGCGCCTCATATTCACATCATCTGAACATTTCCGCCATTGCTAATTGGTTGATCGTAGTATGCATGTGTTCATTACTGTATGCAGACATTGCAGTATGAACAAATTAATAAATACGTGACACCAGTCTACATTTCATAGGCATCAAACGCGTAGTTTCCCACGATATCGTGACTATATTTGTTTCTGTTGGACTCACATTTGACTTGATACCATCATGCTTTCAAGAAATACGGAACAATTTATCTGCTTCCTCGTGCATTCGACCTACCTACACCGCCACTGTCTGCCAGATGGAGATCTGCTGATGGTGTGGTGGTGAGGGTGATGTGCTATGGTTTATCTCACAGCTACCGCTAACACCATATCGCATGTGTCGTTAGGCTACATATCACCTATCCAAGTGGGTAATTTCCCTAAGATTCTGGTGGGACACATAATATGCATTGCCATGACGTAGGCATTTTGGGGAGGTGAGAGGGACAAAATGGCAAATAATGCTGCTTAACCCTCGAACTGCCGGGAGAGGGTTGGTTGGTTATTGGTTTTACGACACGTCGATCGTTGAGCCATATAGCGTCGCCAATCTCTCACGCCGATTGGTCGCGGGCGAAGAGTAGCGACAGGTGAGACGCGAACCCACAATCTTTCGATTGTGAGACGAGCATCTTACCCCTAGACCACTCGTCCCCTGCCGGGAGAGGGAGGGGAGATTTCTCCGCTCCCCTCATGTCGTCCCGGTATACATGACATGTAGCGTGATGACGCCCGACATTGGCATACTTACTGACAATCAAATCGCGGATCTTTTGTTATAAACATTTTCGTCTTGGGACCCCGGGCGACCTGATTAGACGAAGTCAAAGTCAGGCCACCGGCTTCGAGAAGTGCTATTAGCAAGGTACTCTTAGTGCACCTTTCCAAGACCTGTCAAAATCAGGCATTTAACAAGATCTAATGTTTGGTATGTCGATGTGGAAGTATATCTCCAAACAAAAACACAGAAATAGTTCGGGTCAAGCTGCGGGGTCAGACAAAGGTCAAGACAAATGTGTTGTATTCAATCCTCAGAATTTCCAGTCATTCAATGGTAGCGTAAAACCTAAAATATATGTGATAGAGCTCATCGTCTTCTATAAGCAGGCAAGGGTAAAGTCGCTATCATGTCAGGTCACGGAGGCATTACCAAAACTGTGCACCTGTTCCCCCTCTGCAGAAATGACGACTTGTTGAATGCGATTGATCGTCCCTTTTAAAATAAAATTTTTTAAAAAAAAATAAAAAAGAAGAGGAAAAAAAAAAAAAAAAACATGTCAGCGCAGATGTACGTATGGCTAATGTGCGTAAGCGCCAATGTACGTATGGCGAATGTACGTCAGCGCCAATGTACGTAAGCGCAAGTGCACGTAAGCGCAAAGGTACGCAAGCGCAAATGTACGTATGCGCAAAAGTATGTATGCGCAAATGTACGTAAGCGCAAATGTACGTATGCGCAAAAATACGTAAGCGCAAATGTACGTATGTGCAAAATTGCGTATGCGCAAACGTACGCAAGCGCAAATGTACGTAAGCACAAAAGTACGTATGCGCAAAAGTACGTAAGGGCAAATGTACGTGTGCGCAAAAGTACGTATGTGCAAATGTACAGAAGCGCAACTGTACGTATGCGTAAATGTACGTAAGCACAAAAGTGTAAGCGGAAAGGTACGTATGCGTGAATGTATGTAAGCGCAAATGTACGTAAGCGCAAAAGTACGCAGGCGCAAATGTACGTATGCGTAAATGTACGTAAGCGCAAATATACGTAATTGCAAATGTACATGAGCACAAAAGTACGTATGTGCAAATGTACATATGCGCAAATGTACGTAGGCGCAAAAGTACGTAAGCGCAAATGTACGTAAGCGCAAATATCAGCATGCGTAAATGAACGTAATTGTACATGTGCGTAAGCGCAACATTATGTCAGCGCAAATGTACGTATGCAGATATGGACGTAAGCGCAAAAGTACGTATGGCAGAGGTACGTAAGCTCAGATATACGAAAGCGCAAAAGTACGTATGGCAAATGTACTGATGGCAAATATACGTAAGAGCAAATGTGCGTATGGCAAAGGTACCTAAGCGAATGTATTCAAGCGCAAATGTATGTATGTCATATTTACCTTACCAAATGTACGTAAACGCAAAGGTACGCATGGATAAATGTACGTACATTTGTGCATACAATTGCACATACGTACATTTACCGCATACGTACATTTGCGCATACGTACTTTTGCGCTTACGTACATTTGCGATTACGTACATTTGCGCATACGTACTTTTGCGCTTACGTACATTTGCGCTTACGTACATTTGCGCGTACGTACATTTGCCATACGTGCATTTGCGCTTACGTATATTAGCCATACGTACATCTGCGTTTACGTACAATTGCCATACGTACATCTGCGCTTACGTATATTTGCAAACGTACATTTTCTTACGTACGTCTGTCATACGTACATTTGTCCTTACGTACATTTGTCCTAGAATCCTTATTTCATGAGTTGCCATGTTTTCTTCATGCATTTCAGTGTTTCAAAGTGGTCGTAGGTCAATGCCTCAGGTGACTTGGTCTGGCCTAGTTTGATCCTCTGCAGTGAATTGACTCCCGGAGTTGATTTCAACGGTGGATTTAAATTCAGCACACTATTTCCCACTAATGCCAAAGTTATAGAAATAAGACATAGGTCATCTTAGGTCAATGACCCAGGTGACCTGATTATATCCAGGTTAATTATTTTGCAACAAATTGTTGCCCAGGGTGATTTTCTATGCTGAATTCCAATTCATCGGTTATTTTACCCAGTAAATGCACAACTTATGGAACAAGATAAGGTGTGGGAAGTGTACCGCCGAGAGTAGGTAACCTTACTCGGTCAAATGCTACACATAGCCTTTCATCAAGTTGTGGGCGCCATGTGTTGCATTGCATCTTTCCAAGTCCATGTCTCTTTGTTTCATCGCTAATCATTCGTAGTCGGAAAGTTCCGTCACAATTACGTTCGAAAGTGGAAAAGTTATGTTGCCTCCCACGCCTGCTACATGTAGCCGTGAGCTTCGCTTTCCACGCCTGCTACGTGTAGCAGTGAGCTTCGCTTCCTACGCCTGCTACGTGTAACCTTGAGCTTCGCTTCCCACGCCTGCTACGTGTAACCGTGAGCTTCGCTTCCCACGCCTGCTACGTGTAATCGTGAACTTGAATTTCCATTTTTGTAATGCCCTGGTATTCGCCGAAAGCTCCGCTAGACATGTTTGTCACGATTAAGCCGAAAATATAATTTTGTAGCAGCTGGTGTCGAAAATCGGCAACGTGAGCCTGTCAGTTGGCAACACCCCGAATTTGACCTCCTTGACCCGATCTGGAGGGCCAATAGTAGAAAGTGGACAAAGTCGTTCTACACCACTGCACAGACGAACGGCAGCGCTACGCGTCGGTGAAGATCACGATTCTCGGCATGGTCTGGAACAAAACATGGATGGAAGGGGGGGGGGGAACCGACCAACGGCATTTCGCGGGTTAACGGCGGGGAGGAGCGATGCTCGGTTCTCTGTTAGACATTCTGTGGGTGCATCATCAAACCGATGGGTGTGTTTGTAGATGCATATGCACTAATGCGTTCCATTTTATATCAGGCAATTTTCAAACACGACTTTTCCACTGGATCATCTATCGTTTGGTGTCGTTCAAGAGGAAACTCCAAATATAAAATTTCATTCGAATCGAAGAATATTTAGGGGTCCCGCAGGTGCGTCAAAGTTTCTCCTATGTAACGGACTGGCATCTCTTTCGAATCTCGGCGTCGACATTTCACAAAGCTGTTTTTGCATTGCAAATTAGTGTAGGTTTGGAACATTTGAGACGTCAAATGGCCAAATAATAGAGGGAACTGCTCTTTATGACATAAAACATAAAACCCGCAAGGTGGTTGCCTTGATCGCTAAGTACGAGAACATTATGAGGGCCAAGCAGCCTAAGCCGGATGGTGACATTATATTATGATTAGATTAGATTATAATTATGATTATGAATATGATTATGATTAGATTATGATTATGAATATGATTATGATTAGATTATGATTAGACATAAGATTATGTCCGCCGCCATGCTGGAGGGAGAGCTGTGGAGGCTGTTCGACATCTCCCATCACGATGCGTTGAAGATGATCACGATTGAGGAGGACCGTGAGCCCTCATCGACCAACGGGGAGAGCAAAAGATGGTGATGGGCAAGGTGGTCGAGGACCTGACGAATAAGTCGGAGTGGATGAAAAGCGAGCCGAACAAGAGGCGGCGCGGATGGAGATGGAGAGGGAACGGCGGCGGAAATCGTCGGCGACTGCGGTTGTTCAACTGAGTGACTCTTCGACGTCATCATCGGAGTAGGTGTCTCCGCAACGGCTGAGTACCTTTGGCACGTCGTCGCCTGCCAGACGACTCAGGGTAAGGAATATACAGACGAGCTCGATAATTACTAATATGCTAAGGATCATTACAGATTCGGGGCATGCTGAATAAGAGTCGTAATAGTTGCTTCTTTTATGAAAATACACTACATTTAGTTTACTTGTAGGACGTGGAAGTTACTTATATGACGAAGTTCATCAAAGAGGTGGAAGCCGTCGACGTAGTCCTTGTTTTGTACTGTGACGACAAACTCATGCCGAACATCGACGCTGAGCCTGGACGAGTCTACCGCCTCGCGTTCGTCGTTTCCAACCCTCAGCTCTCGCATGACAAGTTACTGGTAGTGTCCGCCCTCCTCACCGGCACCGGCGAGGCCATTGCTAACGAGGCGACAGAGGTAGTCGTGGAATGGAGGCTGGAGAAGCGAGTTGCTGCGCTTTCCTTTGACACGAATGCGTCGAACACTGGAGTCCAGTCCGGGTGTTGTGCTTTGCTGGATGAAACATTCGGCCGGCCACTGCTCCACCTGGCGCGTCGTCACCACATCTTGGAGCTCGTGCTGGTCGCCGTCTTCAAAACCGTCATGGGAACGTCGTCAGGACCTGAGATCGCACTCTTCAAACGGTCCCGAGACAAATGGCTGCACATGGTCCCTGTGCAAGCGGATATGTTCCTGGGTCCACGCCTCGACCAGCTGGGAGAGTGGCGCGTGGCGACGGCGGATGTGCTGAAGGCGGCGGGACGACTACCGGGAGTTGACTCAGTTGGCGCCGGTGGCGGCCACCGGTCAAGCGTCAGGTACATCCCGGCGACCAGACGCGTTACACCGCGCACGGTGGGTGGCGAAGGCACTGCGCGCGAGGCGGCCAGACGCGTTACACCGCGCACGGTGGATGGCGAAGGCACTGCGCGCGAGGCGGCCAGACGCGTTACACCGCGCACGGTGGATGGCGAAGGCACTGCGCGCAGGCGGCCAGACGCGTTACACCGCGCACGGTGGATGGCGAAGGCACTGCGCGCGAGGCGGCCAGACGCGTTACACCGCGCACGGTGGATGGCGAAGGCACTGCGCGCGAGGCGGCCAGACGCGTTACACCGCGCACGGTGGATGGCGAAGGCACTGCGCGCGAGGCGGCCAGACGCGTTACACCGCGCACGGTGGATGGCGAAGGCACTGCGCGCGAGGCGGCCAGACGCGTTACACCGCGCACGGTGGATGGCGAAGGCACTGCGCGCGAGGCGGCCAGACGCGTTACACCGCGCACGGTGGATGGCGAAGGCACTGCGCGCGAGGCGGCCAGACGCGTTACACCGCGCACGGTGGATGGCGAAGGCACTGCGCGCGAGGCGGCCAGACGCGTTACACCGCGCACGGTGGATGGCGAAGGCACTGCGCGCAGGCGGCCAGACGCGTTACACCGCGCACGGCGGATGGCGAAGGCACTGCGCGCGAGGCGGCCAGACGCGTTACACCGCGCACGGTGGATGGCGAAGGCACTGCGCGCGAGGCGGCCAGACGCGTTACACCGCGCACGGCGGATAGCGAAGGCACTGCGCGCAGGCGGCCAGACGCGTTACACCGCGCACGGTGGATGGCGAAGGCACTGCGCGCGAGGCGGCCAGACGCGTTACACCGCGCACGGCGGATGGCGAAGGCACTGCGCGCGAGGCGGCCAGACGCGTTACACCGCGCACGGCGGATGGCGAAGGCACTGCGCGCGAGGCGGCCAGACGCGTTACACCGCGCACGGCGGATGGCGAAGGCACTGGGCGAGGCGGCCAGACGCGTTACACCGCGCACGGCGGATGGCGAAGGCACTGCGCGCGAGGCGGCCAGACGCGTTACACCGCGCACGGCGGATGGCGAAGGCACTGCGCGCAGGCGGCCAGACGCGTTACACCGCGCACGGTGGATGGCGAAGGCACTGCGCGCAGGGGCCAGACGCGTTACACCGCGCACGGCGGATGGCGAAGGCACTGCGCGCAGGCGGCCAGACGCGTTACACCGCGCACGTGGATGGCGAAGGCACTGCGCGCGAGGCGGCCAGACGCGTTACACCGCGCACGGTGGATGGCGAAGGCACTGCGCGCAGGCGGCCAGACGCGTTACACCGCGCACGGTGGATGGCAAGGCACTGCGCGCAGGCGGCCAGACGCGTTACACCGCGCACGGTGGATGGCGAAGGCACTGCGCGCGAGGCGGCCAGACGCGTTACACCGCGCACGGTGGATGGCGAAGGCACTGCGCGCGAGGCGGCCAGACGCGTTACACCGCGCACGGTGGATGGCGAAGGCACTGCGCGCGAGGCGGCCAGACGCGTTACACCGCGCACGGTGGGTGGCGAAGGCACTGCGCGCGAGGCGGCCAGACGCGTTACACCGCGCACGGTGGGTGGTGAAGGCACTGCGCGCGATCCTCGCCAGCCAGTGGGCCAAAGACGAGTCCTACCGGCGAGACTGGGCGGTGGCTCACAAGCTCACCGTCCAAAGCGACGGAGCGGAACGCGGGATCAAACTGATATCAGACTTTAACACTATCCTGACCAAGAACGAGGCCGAAAAGCAGTATTTGCTGCAGGTCGTCGATGCCCATTGCCGCCTCCACTCCTGAACCCGGCATGAACTGCAAATTGTGCAAATATATCAACTGACACTCCCCTCCCATAATGCACCTATCTATTTTACTTGTCATTTGTCATCTTGTTGCGCATTTCTACGTTGTTTAGTGCACAAATGAGGCTATGAATCGGAAAACGGGAAACATTACTCAGCAGTTCGAATTTCGTATCGACGTTTCGCAGACAAGAACCTGGTATATTGATAGGTATATTGGTATATGATATATTATATTGACCTCGAACGAGGGCATATATAGGAGAATTAGGCGGTCAATCTTGTCTAACAATATGTTGTTCCATTATATTTTATTATCTGAAGTCTCAGATGTTCCAAAGACGCACTTTTTTTGCGGCGCAAAAACAGTGTTGTGAAACGTCGACGTCAAGATTCAAACGAGGTGCCGGCCCATTACATAGGAGAAACTTTGATGGACTTGTGGGACCCCTACATATCCTTCAATTTGAACGACATTTTATATTTGGAGTTTCCTCATCCAACGTCGCCTAACGATAGATGATCCCGTTATAATTTCAAACTTTTACGTTTTTGAAACACCCCAAATTGTGCACTCACAAGGAGGCATACAGCTACAGCCCTGCCTCTGAATGCTCAGTGCTGTTGCACCATGTTGGGCCCAAATATTCATACAGCTACACCCCTACCTCTAACCACTCAGTGCTGTTGCAGTATGCTAGATCCAAAGAGACATACAGTTGCACTCCTGCCTCTAACCACTCAGTGTTGTTACAGCATGCTAGGCCCAAGAAGACATACAGTTACACCCCTGCCTCTAACCACCTAGTGCAGTTGTAGTATGCTAGGCCTAAGAAGCAGTTTGATTTCGTAGTTACAATCCAGTGCTAAATCACACGTAACCCCACAGCTAAATCACATTGAATCACAATATCACCTAGTCATTGGTCATTCGTTCACTGCAAACCCCACGCACCCTATGCTCAGAGGTGCAAAAATGTGCCAATCGGATACCCTCTTTTGATTCAAAAGGCCAGTTTTGCTATCTATCACATGCGGCCCTACCTAGTGCATTTACCTCTGTATGCTTACATTCCAGCGCACGGTACCGCCACTGAAGATGCAGATCACTACCTAATTACTCTTGGGAGCGCAAACATTGATTTTCCTCAGTACTTGATTTATTGGTGACAAGAAATATTACATAGACGCACATAAAAGCAATGCATTACCAAGATTAGCAATGGTGCAAAGGTGCAGCACGACAACAAAGGTTCAAAATTGCATTGACACACTGGGTATGCTAGAACTGCAATATGTCAACCAAGAATATAAATTTGGTGTGCCTGCAGAACATGCCAATTTGTGTCACAGGACACTTCAGTTGCTAAAGATGAATGCAGATAAAATGTCAAACATGCTAGAACAAGTTAAGGTTGCTATGCGTTATGGTTTATAACGTGGCAATAAAGCTTCCAAAATTGCATTGCAACACCATGGGTACAGGGATGAAACAAAAGCAGACTGGTCCTGGATCTTTGCCATCTAGAGAATTGTCTTCTCCAAAAAGAAAAATATCCTCCACTTTCAAGTTTGAAGGTTGGATGGCGCCACCTTCACAGTGTTGATTTACTATTTGGCATAAGGTTCGCAACTCACTTGGAAGTCACAGGGTGTTTCACATACTACAAATAGGAAGTACACTATCCTCTCAGAGTAGGCATGCTCACAAATTTTCCTCTACATCCATGATTCAAAGACATACATTAAACACCAAATGTTGTGATGTCCAAGGTATCACAAGGGAACAGGAAAAGCAAAAAGGTTAGGTTAGGTTTTTAGGTGCAATTCTTTAACGAAAAAAATGCTTGAAAATGTTTTTTTGTTTGTTTTTTAAAAACTTATTCTCGCATTGAATGATATGCTAGATTAGGTTAGGTTATGCCACATTTTTAAAACATTACTTTGTATGCCACACTACCCAACTCCAAGCCCATTTTCATTGTTATTTTGCCTGCCAACTGAAACGTATGCAATTGCAGAAGAAATGAGTGGCCACTTCATGTTAACCACATTCATAAACATTGCATTAAAAAAGGAATTCCAAGAATTCTAAAAATTATCTTCGGGTACAAATTTACCCAGCCATGTTCCTAGGTGTTTCTGAATGACCATTTGCAATGCAAGCTATTCCTTTTTAGATTGCTGTGCAGGCAGTTCATGTTCCAAGAGCAGTCATATTTTTGGAATCCGGGAAATTTCCATCCTTCCAAAAATGAGTCTTGGACATTAACCATGCAACACAGACACCCACAATGGCATGATGTGATGGATATTTATTTGACGAATTGCATGATTGACATGAGTTAAATTTTGCAAGAAAACAATGGTTCGATTTATATCTTGGAATCATGGAATTGAGAAGAATGTTTTTAGATAATGGCACATAAATTTCGAGATCATAATTTACTTCGTGTTTGTGATATTCGAGAATGCATTTGGAATATTTCAGTTGGTTTTGACATTTTTATGACATAGCAATAAGCTTGAACTCTGGCAAATAACACATGCATGGCTTAACAATCGCTAGAGAAGGAGGCTATGAGCTGATGTGTTGGATGTCGGAAATCCTCGACCAAGCTGTTTTCCTAATCATGTCCAGGACTCGAATGAACCCTAAAGTCCCTTGCTACTCACAATTAGGTGCATGACGCACAATTAGAGATGAACGCACGTTTCCAATCGCCGTTCATCCCATCAGTTGGCGGCTGACGAGAAGACATTCACGATCAGCGCAGCCGCGTCATAACTTTATTGGCGCCTAATTATTGATAAATGTTTGTAATCTTTCTTTTCCTCCTCACACCATTAAAACTTATTTACGTTTGCATATTTTGGTCAGAATTTCTCGTTTCACACCCGATTCATTACAACATTCATCGAACATGAATTTGTAAAGTTCTGTAGAACTTTACAAATTGCCCACTTGCCCATTTGCTCACTTTACGGTGCCCACTTGGCCACCGGTCCTGTTAGTGCGGACATGCATCCCATATGTATAGAGTCATAAGAAACACAATACAAATGCAGCGAAATTTCGTTGAAATTTCCGACACACCAGCTGTAAAATCAAAACCCAAGATTTCTTTTACAAAATCGTCTTCAACAAAATGCTTCAACATGTTATATCGCTAGATACCTGATGCACTTTGTCTTGGGCCAAACGACTCGAGAGGGTGAACGGACCATCACCTTCTTCAATGGGGTATCCTATCTCAACCATCGCACCAATCAGCTTACGTTTCCCTGGTATTCGACAAATCAGATTTTAGAATGACCTTCGGTAAAAATAATATAGGATATGGATTGTTGCTACCACAACACGAAGTGATATCCCCGAATATCTTCTAATCAGAGGCGGATACAGGGGGTGGGGGAGCAGTGGTGGCATGTATCCCCTCCTCATGGAAAGGTGGCTCACCCCTCCAGGAAGGCTTGAGTGCACCCGTCCACCTTCCGCTCCAGGGATTTCTCAGCCAAAGGCTCACCTCTCGGAGGAAAAGGCGGCCCCTAAGACGAAAAGGCGCCACTTCAGCATGCTGGAGTGCACCCCCTCCCCCGTTCAACGATTTTCTGTCGAATGCGTCGTTCCGGGGACTTTCGCAGTGGTGGCCCTCCGATGAAATTGTGCTTACTCCAGACAAGTGCCACCACCCACTGAAAATGTCTGGATCCACTCCTGCTACCATTCTTCCAACTTAATACATGCAATTTTGGCAAGCATCTTCATTTGCATGAAACATCCATTTGAACACAGCGAGGGCTGCTAATGTGTTCGACAAGATTGTGCTACCAAGGCGTTGCGTTATCAGGTCCATCTGTTACCCTTCATGGAGGGTTTGCACCTCTGCCAATACCTACAACGGACCTCTTATCACAAATCCCATCCGACATCAACAGGCATGTCAGTGACTCTCAGGAAGCACGTCAGTAGAGGTCAGTATGCGTGTCAGTGGTGGTCAGTATGCATGTCAGTGGTGGTCAGTATGCATGTCAGTGGTGGTCAGTATGCATGTCAGTGGTGGTCAGTATGCACGCCAGTGGTGGTCAGTATACATGTCAGTGGTGGTCAGTATGCGTGTCAGTGGATCTCTCAGAAAGCAAGTCAGTGGTGGTCAGTATGCAGGTTAGTGGTGGTCAGTATGCACACAAGCGGTGGTCAGTATGCATGTCAGTGGTGGTCAGTATGCGTGTCGGTGGCTGTCTTAGGAAGCACGCCAGTGGTGGTCAGTCATTTGTCGACTGTGAGGAATGCAATGGAAGTGAAGGTTGGAAACGTTGCTTTAAAGGTAGTACTCCAGGGTATTTTTGTACAACCGAAATATGTTTAATGGTATATTTTATACTCTAATATTGCTTCAACACTCAAGTCAATATCACCTCAGGTCACTTAACAATGACCTGAAACATACAGAGGTTACACGCATCCAAGGTGCCCTGGAGGCTAAAATTATGGCTATTACCGGGGGAAAGGTGCTAAATCGTGACAGGTTTGCACGTCAATGTCATTTTTTTTTGTGCAACTATGGTTGTAAGGTTCGACTTAAAATTTTGGATGATTTTAGAACTATTAGAAAACATTTTAATCGAGAAAAAGAGTACTTTTCCTAAGTCCTCAAAGAAGTTGAAGCACTTTAGTCTTACTTTGGCCCAGTTCATTATGTTTTCCTGAGCGTCATTTGGTTCTAAAATCGTAAGATCAAGCAGCGCATCGCAAGTTTCCAGGTGACCTGGTGACCTTAACCTTTGCACGTGTCAGTTAGTGACCTTAACCTTTGCACGTGTCGGTGCGCCAGAGAAGTCTTCGCTTTGCATGACGTCCATATTGAAACACGAAGTCAGCTTTTGCTTCACGACCGTACTCCGTAAACCTCGGCGAAACCGGACGACCAACCGTACCCTGGCATGCACCTGATTGACATGAAATAGGTCAGCCGAAAGAGGCAGCTAACCAAGTTTAAAGTAGCTCTGAAAGTTCAAAAACGGAGCTACATCATGCGTTTACCGCATCTCTGTATCTTCCTTACAAAAATGTTAGTGGAGGGAAGGTGGGTCAAATATACCCCGCCTCTTCCTCCCCACGTGCTGCGAGTAGGAGCAAATGCTGCCGCACTGTGAGGAATACCTCGTTTTCCTTCCGAAAACTAGCTTTTGAACTGACCTGAGACGTTAACCAGTGCCCCGAAGCATCACATTGTTTCTTATTCCATGTCATTTGGGGAGGACCAAAGGGGAGGGGAGGGGTATGAATCACAACAGCCCCTGCACTGGGGAAGGTGGAACGACTCCGTCCATGTTCTGGTTTGAACCATTATATTCGTCCTATGAAACAAAATGGTGTTTCTCTGAAATTTTCACCAGCGTACTGACGTTCCTAGCTTCACCTACAAATCAAAACGTTCCACTGGCGATTATATCAATAAATAAGTAACTAAATAAATCACTCAATGAGGCTCTACCAAGTGAATGTTCGAGCCTGTTTTAATATAGCAGCGCAGCGTTTTGAAGCGCAAGGTGAGTGAGATTGGTGACTGATGTTGTGCCTTTTGTACCACCCACCCTTTTGTACCACCCACACTTTTGTGCCACCCACCCTTTTGTACCACCCACCCTTTTGTACCACCCACCCTTTTGTGCCTATTGTTCAAGAGTCACCTCCGGGCAACGAACCGATTGAATAGAAATACCATCAGGCGAGGCCACAGACACCGCGGGACGGAGGTGGCCAGATCCATCAGAGGGAAGGTCAGGCGCGATCACAGACACCGCGGGACGGAGGTGACCAGGTCCGTCAGAGGGAGGTCAGGCGCGGCCACAGACACCGCGGGACGGTGGTGGCCAGGTCCGTCAGAGGGAAGGTCAGGCGCGGCCACAGACACCGCGGGACGGTGGTGGCCAGGTCCGTCAGAGGGAAGGTCAGGCGAGGCCATAGACACCGCGGGACGGTGGTGACCAGGTCCGTCAGAGGGAAGGTCAGGCGTGGTCATAGACACCGCGGGACGGTGGTGACCAGGTCCGTCAGAGGGAAGGTCAGGCGTGGTCATAGACACCGCGGGACGGTGGTGACCAGGTCCGTCAGAGGGAAGGTCAGGCGTGGTCATAGACACCACAGGGCGGTGGTGACCAGGTCCGTCAGAGGGAAGGTCAGGCGCGGCCACAGACACCGCGGGACGGTGGTGACCAGGTACGTCAGAGGCAAGTCATAGATGCCATGGCACCAGACTTATGATTGTTTCACAAGTGCGCAAGTTTTACAAACCCCGTATTTACCGAACAATCATGCCAACTTTCGGGTGGAGGGGCGTTATCCATATCCATTGACGTCCATCTACATCAACATTCGACCATTATCTGTAGCGACATCTGTTCAAGCGCAAATAATGCGCTTACGGCATTTGATATGGATTAAGTCGATGAGATCCAGTATGATATGCTTATTGTGAGCTAAGACCCAGATTTGTGCTCGACTCGAGTTGAATCGAAAATCGACCCATGAATCAATCGTTTTGGATGAGACGCGAGTTGAATCGATTCTTTTCCCCAGAATATATCTTGAGTGGTAATTTGAATTACATCTTTCTAAAAAATGAGTGGAATCATGAGTCAATCATTCAAATCGCAATGAGTCATTTGAGTCTTAAGACTCAAATGCAAGTTATGAACAAATGAGCATGTATCTTTGTGAATAGTAAGCCATGACACAAAGTAGGGAGTAAAAACACAGCATAATTATTTATGCTTAGCATTATAATTGTCAACTTGTCAGCTGCCAGTGAGTAAAGAATGATGGGTACTGAAGTTAGTTACCAAAAACCAATGACAATAACTACAAATAAGTATTAATGTTAAGCTTGGTATTCACAATCAGTATCATGCATGAGTCAATCCTAGTGCCAGGAACACAACACAGAAATGGGTTGTGATTGTGAAAAAGAATATGGAACCGGAATATGGAACATTATATATATAATGTGAGTTGAAAACAAAGTTATAGCAAAAATAATGTATTGAACAGACATTTTGATGTCAAAGCATATTTATCTGTTTCTAATTAAATAAGGGAATTATATGTACATATATATATATATATATATATATATATATATATATATATATATATATATATATATATATATGTGTGTGTGTATATAATGTGCGGGCAGTGCACACTGAATCATATGGCTCATGAGTCTGATACCACTGAGTCGGATCTGAATCGATTTAAATTTCTGTCAGTCTGTATGAGTCGCTAGTTGAATCATACCTTGTGAGCTCTGAGTCTGAATTGAGTCGAATCAAATAATTTTGACCTGCTCTGAGTCATGAGTCGAATCAGATCTCAAAATGTATGAGTTACATGTGAGTCGGCTCAAAAAATGTGAGTCGAGCACAAGTCTGCTAAGACCACGGGCGCGAATGATCAAAACTTGTCGAAGCGCCCTAAAGCCCAAATAACTAACTAACTGCTAAGACCACATGCATATGCTAAATAATGTAAAGTAGATTTTCAAAAAAAATAAGGACAACCATATATTTGCATTAAACTTAGACACTGCCTAAAGAAAACAGCAGATGCACTAACATTACCACTCTGACCCAACACATGCACACGCACACATTCCCAGTCACCGCTCACTGGCGCCGTTATAAACAAGGTATCTACAAACCCTTAGGGAAATAGACGTTGATTCATTCATCATCTGCAGCATTTTCCGCGTGAAGTGTGGCCGACCCCGGGCCCTATCACCCTCCAAAGAGGGAGTTAATCTGGTCGGTTTCAGTGCGGACCCTGCGTCGCACAGCAGACACGAACGCCTCACAATGGGATACTGTACTGCACAGCAGCACCAGCAGGCACCGCCAGACATGTCTGATCACCTACACCCGGTACGGTCAGTGCGCCAACGGGCCCGGCAACACGGTGCTCCCGCCACTGAGTCCGACCGGAACACGTGCTGACGTCACGGGAACACGGTGCACCCGCCACTGAGTCCGACCGGAACACGTGCTGACGTCACGGCAACACGGTGCACCCGCCACTGAGTCCGACCGGAACACGTGCTGACGTCACGGCAACACGGTGCTCCCGCCACTGAGTCCGACCGGAACACGTGCTGACGTCACGGCAACACGGTGCTCCCGCCACTGAGTCCGACCGGAACACGTGCTGACGTCACGGCGACACGGTGCTCCCGCCACTGAGTCCGACCGGAACACGTGCTGACGTCACGGCAACACGGTGCTCCCGCCACTGAGTCCGATCGGAACACGTGCTGACGTCACGGCAACACGGTGCTCCCGCCACTGAGTCCGACCGGAACACGTGCTGACGTCACGGCAACACGGTGCTCCCGCCACTGAGTCCGACCGGAGCACGTGCTGACGTCACGGCGACACGGTGCTCCCGCCACTGAGTCCGACCGGAACACGTGCTGACGTCACGGCAACACAGGAACACGTGCTGACGTCACGGCAACACAGTGCTCCCGCCACTGAGTCCGACCGGAACACGTGCTGACGTCACGGCAACACAGTGCTCCCGCCACTGAGTCCGACCGGAACACGTGCTGACGTCTCGGCGACACGGTGCTCCCGCCACTGAGTCCGACCGGAACACGTGCTGACGTCACGGCAACACGGTGCTCCCGCCACTGAGTCCGACCGGAACACGTGCTGACGTCACGGCAACACGGTGCTCCCGCCACTGAGTCCGACCGGAGCACGTGCTGACGTCACGGCGACACGGTGCTCCCGCCACTGAGTCCGACCGGAACACGTGCTGACGTCACGGCGACACGGTGCTCCCGCCACCGAGTCCGACCGGAACACGTGCTGACGTCACGACGTGCGATGTCTGACCCACCTGTCGGCCGCCGCAGACGTTACACGCGCAGGGTGTCGCAGGGTGTCAGGGACGTTACACAGCTCGGCCCACTGCTGCCTGTCCGACGTACGCGACAGTCGGCCGGCGGCGTCACCTCCCCTGCCGAGCCTGGGGGGGGAGAGGGGCTCAGAGGGGGTCCGACCGCGGGAGACTCGTAAAGTCGGCTCGGCGGACTCCCGCGCCGTCCAGCGGCCGTGTCTCTTTTTAGAGCACGCGCCACATGCAGAGCGGGCGAGTAAACACGGGCGTGGTGTGCAGCCGTGCAGGCCGAGGCGGCGGCGGTGTGGCGCTCAGCAACAGGGCGGAAGTGGATACTCTCCCGTGGACCGAACTTCAGACCGTCCTCATCAAGGTGTGCTGTATGGGCGCGGCCATCTTGTACGGCGTCCTGTTCCGCGTTTTTCACGCTCTGTTTATGCCTGTGGAATTCACGCCGCGCGACCATTTGTCTTGTTCGGTTTCGATCCGTTCCATCGGGGAGGCCGCAGGAATCATGTCACACCCGTCTCGTGTTTACCTTTCATTTCTTCGCAAACGGCTGTTTACGCTAGCGTCAGCTGCGGTCGCGCGGACGCGCAGCCGCTCGCGACTTCCATAATTAACATCCAACATTAAGCGCGTCACTTAATTATCGCCCGAGGGCATCTGTTTCATGCCGTGCCGACGGGACGGCTTTCTGGCGCCGCCCACCGCCGGCCCTCCGCCAATGAGCGTGCGCTGACAGGTAATGAGATGCGGCACCTTTTGCACCGACGACTGGGCGAGTCCATTCCAAGGATCAGCGGGCTCTTCGCCGTGCTTGCCGGCGAAGTGGACTCGCCCGGCGGAGCTGCATGCAGTGTAAGATGTCTGGGGGGCGGCTCGTGCGCGGCGGGTCAAAAATAGACGGGCGCTGCGCAGGTGTAACCATGGTGACACCGATCGGCCATCTTGGCCGGCCCGGAAAGAATGGGCCGGGGCCGTCATGTTTTAAACTGCTGGCGGAGCGTCGGTTGGCAGACGCGTCGCTGCCGGGCTCGCGCCACCGGCCCAGCCCAGCTTTGATCTGGTGCTGGCCGCTGTTTCGGCCGGGGTGTTTTGCGGGCGGCGAGCCGTGACCAGCTCGCACCCAGCCTGAAGGTGAGCTGACGCTGCCCCGCGCTGCGTTGACGTCACACGCACTGCGCGAGCTTCCCGGAACACGTCCTGTGTGGTGCGCCACGTGCTCGAAAGCCATACCTCTGGCTTCTCTACCTTGCCTGATGATTGCCGCCTGCGTTTGACAGATAGGAAAGCCGGAGGCGGATGTGTGACTGCTATCGTTCGTGATTCAGTCATCTTTTAGGTAATTGCTTCATAACCTCAGCTGTGCGTCCTTTGTGCTGCATGAAAACAAATTGGCTTCAAGCCATTCTGTCATCCATCAGGAATCACGTCGGTGCTTATCTTCTTCTATTACTAATTTTCGTGATATATTGCATGTTCCATGATTCATCACGAAGAGCTGACACTGGTTAATACCGTGAATGTAGCATATCTGTTGGTTTTAGGATCCGATGGCGAGAAATAGTTATCTTCAATATTGTCCTCAATACGCATTGGCTTCGAATATCTGGAGTATGATATATATACATATATATATATATATATATATATATATATATATATATATATATATATATATATATATAATATGATCTTTGCTTCGAATAGAACTTGCTTTCTTATGTTCAGAAGTTCTACCCATTGTTCCAATATACCACATATATCCGTTTTCGGTAAATAATTCGGCCAACAACACTGCACAAGCGAATTATGGGTGAAATATGTGCATCAATTTTCTTCAAGCGCACAATGACTGTCGGTGAAAGAAACTGTACTGCGTTTCGAAGGCTGCCTGCTGCACGTTCTGGCGTCAAAAGATCGTTCCCAGACACTCCTTCTCAGCGGAACCCAGGTAATCTAGTCCAGATAGGCACCAAAGGCGAACAGACAAACACTACATGAGCATTGTCTGTCCTTGTTTGTCGGGACCGGCAGACCATCTCGCCGCACCATTCCCGGAACTGTCGACGAATCACGCTCCGGAGCGCAGGGCATCCCTGTCTCGTGTCGGTATTGACACCGACGCAGGGCATCCCTGTCTCGTGGCGGTATTGACACCGACGCAGGGCATCCCTGTCTCGTGGCGGTATTGACACCGACGCTGTCGCGACTGCTCGATGTGATGGGGCTGTCACCGCAGACGGATTAGTGTTCGCCTGCAAGGTAGAAAATCTCCACCTAAAATTATCACATCAAATGTGAGAAGTGTACGGAATGCGTAGTGATTTCTAATCATCTGCCGAATGCTCGTTTCTGTTCTATATTCTAGGAATGAAGTGAGAAAGTCGGCTTCATGTATCCGCTGGGGGTTAAAGGCTGAGGGTTCTACACATCCGATTTATAGAGCGAACATGTGACTTAAATATTCTGAAATGAATAGGACCAATGGAAAAATGTAAGTTCTTTATGGTATGGTTTTGAAAGTACATCAACTGCTGTTGCTGTGAGCAGTAGCGCACCTACACATGTCATACAAGGTAGTCTGACTGAATTTTGCTATGGCGCAGCACCTCAGACAGAAATCCAGGTAAATTAACCAGTAGAAGTGCATTGTCTTAAAGTTAAGGGATCCAGCGAGACCTAGTCGCTCCATTGTGGATGCCTACAATTATAACGATCCTCCACAAATAAGCTCGGACTGCTAATTCCATGTCGAGCTATCGAAGGATTGTAGACAACCCACCGTAGTCTGCATTGTATTGGATTATGCCAGTAGTAGCAGCCATGCGCGTAGAGGCAGTGCTACTGATGAACACCCGCTACCAGTTTTGTGACTGTCTTATCAACTTTTGATATATTACGTTGCGTAGATGATGCTGGAGGCTTAGTGGGCCAAACGTGCTCAAGTTCAGCTTTGGTCCTACCGACTGTTGAATTGCTTCGATAAAATGGTGGTATGTACCACCTATTAATGGTATTTTACACTGCGTCTCAACCACTCAAGTTCAGTCACCACTTGTGGGTCCAATTTTTCACTACTGTTTGAAAGAACCGGAGGAGGGTATGTTGGGCACGCTCAAGGCCATATACAGAGGAAAATCATAAGCTTCTGTGCATCCTACTGCGCAGGTTGCCTTGTGACGTGCACGGTGCGTCACCGTCCGCCCCATCATTACGCATGAATATGGGCCGGGCGGCACGCCCGAGGCAAAGTAGTGCATTGCGTCAAATAAGCGTTGCTGTCTTTCCAGCGACGAACCAAAATCTGTAGGCACGGAGCAAAAAAAAAATTCATTCTAAAAGTTTTCCTTCGGGACAGTGTCATTTTTGTCAGCATAAGATCACAAGCTCAGGCTAGGGAATGCGGTATGTGAACGACTTCCCTCTCGCGGCACTTGCTTTAGAAGGATAAGGTCGCGGGGGGCCCTATCCTTCTAAAGTGTTTGGAAGATTTGCTTGCTTGCTTGCTTTAGAAGGATAGGGTCCCGCGGCACTTGAAGGAGATGTACTTGACTCGGGATGGCATTGAAGGAGTAGCCACCATCGCAGCCTAGGAAAAGTGTTAGCATCAGTATTTGGTGTGCATTCACAGACATTGCTTGCTTTAGTTTAACTAATTCGCTCCATCCGGTCAGCCGGAGACCGTCCCGTGCACGGACGCGTCCACGCGTCTTTGTGAGATCGCTGCATGATGCTTGAGACCTGCATGGAAATAATGCACAACACTTTTTCGGCATTTAACTTGAAGTCAGTGTAGATCGAGCCAGGCTTGCCAGTGAAAACACATTTCCTACTGGTCTTCAGCAGGAAGGGACCTCAAGCCATGCCGCGAATCGGGCATAAGCCAGCACATGACAACGGTGCATCCATATTTTTGGTTATATGGCAAGGCCTCCATCTGAGAGGGTCTTTCTTTACACAAACTTTGTCTGCTGTGAGTAAGGCTGGAAGGGTGGGGTGCACTTCGATGGGAGGAGGCGGTCCGCATGTCTCGGGAGGAGGGTCTACTCTCTGATCGGGCCTTGTTTACCGGGGATTAGGGTGAAGGTTGTAGTCGGATTCCTCAGAGGCTTCATGTGGCTCAGCCTGGGGAATCTCCTGCCGCTAGGAGGGGGACATAACCAGAACCGTAGCTTTGTATGATTTTTTTTAGTGGCGGGGAGCACTTGAATCCCCCAGCCAATGCTGGCTTTTCGCCCAATAATTTCAAACTTTGAAATGGGACTCTACAAGGTGCACTCCCGATCCATTTGAACCCTCCCAATTAGTTTCATGTATTGTGAGCCATCCCCTCCCCCCGATAATTTTCAGGAACCTAGACCTATGACTATACCCTCCCCCTCCCCCTGCTGCGCCTTCGCATGACGATGCATCCGGCTTTACCCGAGTTGTTGCAAATGATGGCAAAAGGCGCATTTCATTCATCACCCCCATTTCAAATTTATCCCCGCTTTTCATCAATGTAAAGTCAACGGTCACAGGGGAGGAAAAGCACAGTTCAAAATTTCCCATGTGGAACACGCTACATTCCAAGTATACATGATCGAGTCCATGCAAGCAAAGGAAACATTGATCCGCTTGCCGGACGTTTTCATTTTATTGAATATATGTGCACAGTCAAGCAAAATAAGTGATGCGCAGCAGTCGACAGGAGCGCAAGCAGTCGCGATGTCTTTTGTCTTAGCAAGGCAAAACATGCTATTATGCACCCACTGATGGCACCTCTGAACTCAAACCTAGCATCACCATTGTCTTATCTCACATGTTTGACAAATGAATTCGGTCAGGACACTGCAGCACTAAAAAAAAACTTCACTATGATGATTCTTCACACTATGATGATTATGATGATTCTTTTGGTGAGGAACTGGGGACCAACTAGAATACAGCACACATTTTGGCTCATAAATCATCAGACAAAGTGGCATTGCTTTCAGCCACCCGTCTGCTGCCTATAAAAAGGAATAATTACTTGTAGTATACATTACAGAAAAAATAAATACATAGACATAGTAAAGAAATAAAAACTTAGCACAATCAAACAATATAACAACTAAATAATGTAATGAAGCCACAATATACAAGCCATATATTCCACCATATAAATCCCACACTCATTCACATTTTATACACTCAGCAAACATGAGAAAACCACCAGCTTTAAAAGTAAGCTGATACACTTGATCACCCTTGACAGCTTTGACTGGGGTGCCATCTTACGGCAGTTGGAATGAACAGTATCTTCCCGCCCTTGTGTTATTATTTTGTATGTGCTATTTGTTTACTAACTATTATTTATGTTAGGACAGGTTCTTTTTCAATTATTATTTTTCAATTTTACTTCTTCTGACATTTATCAGACAATTGACACGAAGATCAAACCTTTTAGACATATCATTGTTCATTGTCGCAAGTGAAATTGTTTTTCGTGTGTCGCGGTTGCGACCTATTTTAAGTCGGATAATGCGCTGATATTGCATAGGGTTTTCGCTACTACGCGAGATACATCCACTGTATCATGCAATTATTCCAGTCTGGTATCAATGTCAATGATGATATGTTATCTTGGAACGATCAAGGGTTGACCAAATCTTTTCTTGAAAATGTTCACATTTGGAGCAGTGATAAGGTCTCTGAAAAGTGTTCGCCTTAATAAAGGTAGCATAGGCTATGCACCACGAATTGCATTGATCCAGTGACTAATGACTCAAACAGTAGAACCGCTTAACATACACAAG
This sequence comes from Ashinkailepas kermadecensis, assembly GCA_034440615.1. Taxonomy (NCBI): domain Eukaryota; kingdom Metazoa; phylum Arthropoda; class Thecostraca; family Neolepadidae; genus Ashinkailepas; species Ashinkailepas kermadecensis. The sequence goes on from JAOTOM010005057.1 coordinate 104,050, forward strand.
AACAGAGTGCGCAATGCATGTCACACAAAAGCCATAATGGCACAAGTCTAAATATGGCAGGAAACAATGCCTAGAACGCTGCATTGCCGGCTTTTGCCGCTTAAATCGCTGCAATTATCTTTAAGCGATTTCAGCGCAACTTAGGGATAACATTAATTTATGGTAATGGAGGATACTCCTTATCATGATATGTTGCCAAAAAGGGACCTATGGTCACCTACATGCACAGACATTGAAATATTACCTCTGAATGGGTGACGCATCATAGACGTCATATATCAGATATGGAAGCGCAATTGGCTCCCTATGGCCGCTATTGGGATGACATCCCTGGGCACGCCGGTCTACCGCTCTGTCAATGCCAACTGGTCACCTGCCATTCGTTCCGCAACGCATCAGTGGATTGCGGTACAGTATCATGTTCGAATGGTGTGCTGCGGTACAGTCGACAGTTAGGCGTTGGCTTGGGCGTTCAAACTCCCACAAGCCAGTCATGGGAGGGACGACGGGACATGGCGCTCTTCCCCTGGAGAGATAGCCTTGTCCATTTTTCAATTAATAGCTGTGCAGTAGTCATTGGCTAGCTTCTTTCATCTTTGGCCTGAACTTCCTTTAGAAAATACTACCTGCAGCTGGCAAATCATCAATATCTTTTGATTTATCATAATTCCCTTACATTATGAAGGAAAATAAGCTCCCCGTATTCAGTTCTACGATTGCACACAGTAAACGGGTACAACTTTTCGTCGTTTCATGGGTGCACACTGACACTGCACATGCACTCTCAAACAAGACTCGAATAGCATGTTAACCTTTTTTCGTGCTGCTATTTTCTGGTAGTTTTTGCGAGGAAGGGGCAGACAGCGGGCTACGTCCCCCTGCAATCTCAAAACCTACTGCACCAACTTCTCCCGTATCAATCGCGTTGAATTCCTTGTAGTGTGATCGACATACAAATAAAAGAATATGCATGGCCCTTCGGTTAGGGGAGACAAGGGGGAAAATTGCGATGAAAATATTTTTAAACCTTTTGCTGTAGCCACACATTTTGTCCGATTTGCTTTTGCTGAGCGTCATTCGACTGGCAATTAATAGGACTTTTATATATCATAGAAGCACTTTCAGTTTCAAAAAGGGAGAAGCTCTCCTCATAGCCGCATGTAGGGCGAAAGAAAAGTGGGCGCACGTTTTGCCATAACAAATACGTTTTTCCTAAACGTATTTAGCAATATATTCCGTATTTGGCAATTTAGATTGTATGTTACTTGTAAGCTTGCAGAACTAAGAAGATACTCTGACAATTTTCCATCAGCGTACCCAGGATGAAAAGGAGAATTAGCCCTATTGTTGGGACATTATTTCACTCCGTGAAATCTTCTAAATTTATCAAGGGATTTACTTTGGATAACTTCCATTACATTCCGTGTAGCAAGTTTCAAATGGCCAACAAATTAAAAGTTGAAAATGCTGAGTGGAGCTGAGTGCATGTGGGAAGCAACAACAAGATGCGTTTAAGGCACCACTGTCTCAACAATTTGTATTTGCTTGTACATTACCTCATTCGACTGGTAAGAAACTGGGCTATTAATATTCACAACTATTTCTATTTTCAAAAATCGTAGGCCTGTGAAGGACGAGAGAAGGCATGTTGCCAGAAGAACTACTACATTTTGCTACAACGCTTTTCACAGAAGAACATTGCGTTTTTCCAAAAATATTTCCGAAATTTGCTTGGAATGCTTGCTTGCTTGCTTGAAAAAAACACAACATTTGCCTTAGAATTGTCCAGGCATCCAGGAGGTAAGAGGGAGGTATATCGTTATTCATTTATTGACACTCCGCACACACTCAATGACTAATTGGCTCTCACTGTCTAGTGGCTTGGTGGCTAATTAGGCATTTACATGTCACATATGACCTCTTATATTCCTGCGATCAGCCCCAGGTCACATATGTACAGTACAGTACATGTCCCGGCACAGAGTGTTTTCTGCACCACAGACTGTGCGTGTACCGTGTACAAATGTCTCCTTCACTGGCCGGGTCAGCCTCAGGCCCCAATTTCCGTGAGTCGGACCACGACTACGTCGAGCATGGCTGCGTCACAAATTGGCTGGCATATAGCTGGCGGCTTTGGAACCATGTTCAAATCGGAGCAGGAAAATTCATTTTGAAGCGGCTCTTTTCATGAGATATCATATGGTTGTAATGATCAAGTTCCTCAAGGGCATGCGGGAGGAAGTGGGGAGGCGGCTACCTCCTCTATGTGTCCCCCTTCCTCTGACCCGACACACACACACTCACACCGACATGTATATATATATATTATACACAGATATATATATATATATATATATATATAGGGGACGAGTGGTCTAGGGTAGATGCTCGTCTCACAATCAAGATTGTGGGTTCGTCTGACCTGTCGCTGCTCTTCGCCCGCGACCAATCGGCTGAGAGATTGGCGACGCTAGACTCAACGGTCGACTGTCTAAAACCAAAACCAACCTATATATATATATATATATATATATATATATATATATATATATATATATATATATATATATCGATGGGCAATATTGAAGGTCGAGGTAATTTTAAACAATTTTTGCTTCAGAGGGGCTTGAGCTCGTGTGCGTGGACATATTTATTATATGTGCCCATGTTTTGAAAGGGTCGTCTTTTGGGCACGCATAAGTCGCTTGAAAATCTCCCTTTAGCAAGTATAAATCGGTAATATGTTTAGCTTTTGTGAAGCATCACGCTTATCGCAGCTGTCTCAGGTGCGGGGTAAGCTGATCCTCGCGATGGGGTACGCTGGTCACATCGCATATTTAGCAACAATTGCCGTGACGGCAACTGAGGTGGGCTGCTTTTAGTGTTGCAAGCTTTTCAGATCATTTCCACCTCACTTGTTCTCGTGGAGAAACATGCATGGAATTATTCCTTTGAAAAATACCATGTAATAAGTTTTCATTTATACTTCATATATATTTTCACCGCCCTTTTATTTTGCATTGTTACACCGACACTGACATCTTCCCTGGAACAACGCTAATAGGCTGAACAACACTTTTGATGCCAATTTATTTCGTGTTTCATGAGGAAAAGCGTCAGCAACATGCAACACATTACCAGACCATGGGTCATCGCACACCGGTCGCGATTCTCAACTAGCCTCATCCCGACCTCGCTTCAACTTAAATATGGCTGCCCATCTTCTCCTGATCGTCCTACACCAAAACGGGTGGAATGAATTTTAAGACAAAACACGTGCATGCATTTGCATACTATGTTTAACAAAATCTACCTCTTACTATTGAAGAAAAAGTAGAACATTTCCAAGTCCAGAAAAAAATTAGTACATACCTTAGAAATTACATTGTACTCAAAAACTCACCGGATGTCTACCGCTGCCTGCCCTCACCCAACCAAAGAGGGGATTTTCTTCAAATTGCCAGCAAGTAGCTCATTGCTTCTCATAACGTCATAGAAGCCGAGATGGGGCTGAACTTATTTGGAGGTTCAACTAACCTCACTTCCGCCTACACACGTAGGCGGCTCTGAACGGAAATGCGATTGTTGGGAAGACACCCTGGTTCATAGTGAATGTGCGAATTGTTCTATATTTATAACTAGTTATTATAATGAGGAACCACCACACAATGTGGGCATTATAGATGAGTTCAAGCTGAATAAATGCCATCAACACCAGGGGCGTGGAAAATTGGCCGATTGCAACAATGTGAGCTGACACCCAGGGTTTCCGTAAAGTAAAGTTTCCGTAAAGAGCCAATATTCCTCTTCTAAAGTACCCAGAGTGAAGCGAAGGTTCTGTGAAAGCTTAGCTTAAAAGTCACTCACCCAGCTCACAAAGGGAAGTAAGGTGAAAGTTTCTCATAATATGCTTCAGAGGAAGCAACATAATGTGTGAAAAAATACGCGAAGTGTTCTTGCTAAGTGGGTGAGGCGGTTTCGGTTGTGCCTAATCACATGCATTCACAACGGTATATTTAGAGAAAGGCACTGGATCAGGACTGTCCCCATCACCTAGGTGGTGGAGACGAAACGGGCCGGTCACAAGGCCCGTTAGCTTTAATCAGATCTAGGTCAATATACTGAACTGTGATGCTAAGCAGAATAGACCGAAAGCCATCATTCTCGGGGGAGATCGCGTGTCCTGTAAGTCTTACCTCAACACGCTTACGTTTGGCCGGTCTAGCTTGGTCTGGCCATAATGGTCCTCCATTACGGTCCGCTATGGTCCTCGTCTAACAAAATTTGACTGCGGAGGAGGAAGTGGTATAGGTAACCCAAATGGAGCGAAATCTCTGCCTTCCGAGCCCCCCCCCCTCCCCCCCGGTAATGCGTAAGCAATTGGAAATGCGGCTTGACTGCGAGGAGTGTGCGGTGGTCATGAGTGGGGGCTACGGTTTTAGCAATTAGCATGTTAGAGGAGACCCTGTTCGTTACTGTCTAACAACTTTGCAGTCGCCCGACACAGTCAAGCGGTTTTCTGGAAAAGAGGAGCCAATTCCGGAGAGTTTGCTCCGTGTAGCAAGAGAGTTTCCGTGTAGAGTTTGCTCCGTGTAGCAAGATGAGGGTGTGGTAGGTAGGTGCATCCAACATTGTTGGCTGATATGATATCAGATTTGGTGCACGGACATAGGCAAAACAAAACAAAAAAACGTGAAAAGGCAACAAGTCAAACTGGAAAAAGTCAAAGGCAAGAAGTCAACGGAAAAAGTCAGGCGGACGAAACGTCAACAGGGATGAAAGTCAACACGGAAAATGTCAAGCGCGCAAAAGTCAAAATGTCAACACGAAGTGGTCAAAATGGGAACAAATAAGAAGAATAAAAAGTAACGAGGGGAAAGTCAACGCGGATGGGAGTCAAAAGCACAAGATTTAAACGAAAAAGAGTCAAAATGATAAAAAGTTGAATGGACAAGATTGGAAGGACAAAAAAAACCAACTGACAGAAAGTTGAACAGGGCGAAAAGTTGAATGGATGAATGGCAAGTTCGAAGAAGTTACTACGACACAAATATCAATGCAGTATTTAGCAAATCCGGCGCTGTGACTATCATTTAAAATTGTTTATTTATTAGGCAGTAATTGCATTATTTTCATATCCAAAACTTCCTTTTTAGAGCAGACGATCTCACCTGACGTCTTATGCGACAGCATGGTCCTTGAATGTTACGGGGATGAAGGCAAAGGCAAAACAGGGAGGGGTGGGCACACGAACCCGCTCCCTCTGCCCTTGGCAAATCTACGGCCCCTGAGTAGCCATCGGCGGCGAAACAAATGGCCCTGGAGATGGCAAGGGCACCTTCACGTGCTCTTTGCCGATCAGCCCATGCTTGTACTCAGCGGACCCGCTATTTGGCAGGTGGGAACGGGGGTACAAGGATTGCCAGCCTGGAACGTAGATGGTCGGTTATTGGTTTTACGACACGTCGACCGTTGAGTCATATAGCGTCGCCAATCTCTCACGCCGATTGGTCGCGGGCGAAGAGTAGAGACAGGCGAGATTCGAACCCACAATCTTTCGATTGCGAGACGAGCATCTTACCCCTAGACCACTCGTCCCCTGGAACGTAGATGGAAGACAGACGCTGATTGGTCACCATTGCTTGTGAGTGGGGTGGCAAGCTTGGTGCCGGGTACCAGCGCCGCTTTGTGGATTGTGCTAGAGTTGCGCCATGTTGTTGAATGAAAGTGCCGATGTCGAATCAAGGGCGATTTCATCAGCACAGGCTGTCATTGGAAGCTGTGGCATTCATAATGACGTAGAGAATCAGTCACTGACTGCGTCATCAGTGTCACCTCATCTGCCAATATGTCAATCTGCGAACCAAATATCCAGTAGGGTACATCTGATAGTTCGACGTATTTGACTAATTCTGTTTCATTCGGGGGACGAAGGATGAAACACAAAATATTACTGATTCAGTGAGCGGGCTAGCGTTTGAGCGGTATCGGGGGTGTCAGTGGAACATCAAGAAATTTTGCAACGGGTGAGTCATCCCAGGCACGCCAGTTCCCCGCAGGTGCGTCATTATCGACATAAAAACTAGGTGGATGGGTGCACTTCGACCTATCCAAGGGGCGCAACTTCCCCTCAAATGTACGTTTCTCGTCATCAATTTTAAGTGTGGGGAGGGGGGGGGGGGGCACTCGAGCCTCCTAGACGTGGGAAGGGGAGCTTCGGCTGAAATATTCAAGACCAGGGTGCAGTGGGGTCATTCCCATCCGGGGTCGTTCTCCAATCCGGAATCGCTGTTCTCCGAACAAGGCGTGCTGTTAACCGATCATGGCGGGGCACATACTTTGGTGCCCACCATCACCTCTCTTCCAGTTTCGCCCATGAGAGTCTTGCGAATAATGCGGGCATCCGCCACATGTAACCAATTCACCAACAAAGCCCGATGTCCCACTCCCACCCAATTGTTGCGTCCCAACGGAGAGTCTGTCAATGACGAGTTAGACGGCAAGTAGCGCGAGTAGGCACCTGCAATGGCACCTCCGTCTGAGCTCAGCACCTCAGTCGGAGCCCCAGACAGTCGACGTCACACCTCAGTCGGAGCTCGGCACCTCAGTCTGAGCCTCAGACTGTCGACGTCACACCTCAGTCCGAGCTCAGCACCTCAGTCTGAGCCTCAGACTGTCGACGTCACACCTCAGTCGGAGCTCGGCACCTCAGTCTGAGCCTCAGACTGTCGACGTCACACCTCAGTCCGAGCTCAGCACCTCAGTCGGAGCCCCAGATAGTCGACGTCACACCTCAGTCCGAGCTCAGCACCTCAGTCTGAGCCTCAGACTGTCGACGTCACACCTCAGTCCAAGCTCAGCACCTCAGTCTGAGCCTCAGACTGTCGACGTCACACCTCAGTCCGAGCTCAGCACCTCAGTCGGAGCCCCAGATAGTCGACGTCACACCTCAGTCGGAGCTCGGCACCTCAGTCGGAGCCCCAGATAGTCGACGTAACTAGTCGACGTCACACCTCAGTCCGAGCTCAGCACCTCAGTCGGAGCCCCAGATAGTCGACGTCACACCTCAATCGGAGCTCGGCACCTCAGTCTGAGCCTCAGACTGTCGACGTCACACCTCAGTCCGAGCTCAGCACCTCAGTCGGAGCCCCAGATAGTCGACGTCACACCTCAGTCCGAGCTCAGCACCTCAGTCGGAGCCCCAGATAGTCGACGTCACACCTCAGTCGGAGCTCGGCAGCTCAGTCGGAGCCTCAGCCAGTCGACACCAGTTGGTTGGCTGTTGGCTTTGACGACGTCGATCTCTCACGCCAAATGGTCGAGGGCGCAAAACAGCGACAGTTTGACCAAAACTTCAACCTTTCGGTTGGGAGACGTGCGTGAAGCTCCTAGCCTCCCCCCCCCCCTGCCACCAGCCGGTTGTCATAGACAGGTGCTAAGGACTTGATACCGCCCAGAATTGGCCTCTGATCCCATATGTTAAACGCAGGAAACAAGAACTTGAGCACAAATCACCATTTGTTGCGTACAGCAGCAAGGTATGCAAATCAATATCCATGATTAGTGTGTGTATGTGACAGACACTCTTCTCCCACCCTAAACAACTTCCAGCGCTAATTCCCTCAAATCTTCGTATAAATAATTTTTTTTTTTAATCAATACACCAATCCTTCTGAAATACCGAGCTTAATTCTGCACACTATATCTCCAGCCTGTATATGATATGATATTTACAAGTTACCATGATCAAAGAAGAAATCCAACGCTCTGCTGGTGCGCTCTCGCACATATGTTTCCTCGGGCGTCCTATAGACCTGAATTCAATTCTCAATGGTCCATAAGCCCCCAGGGGCCCATTCAGCTGTCTAGAGTTTCTTCCACTCTCCAGAATCCTTCAACTCTTCAGTCAGATAAGGCACCTGCTTTCCAGGGACCTTTATACTCTTGAGCTTTCTAGAGTCCCATCCACCTTCCAGGACCCCTTCAGCTCCTAGGGGTCCTTCAGTTCCATACGGCCCTTCATCTCCACAGGGTTCGTTCAGCGCCCAGGGTCATCTTAGGACCCCTTTGCGTACACAAATATGACTTTGTTGCTTCTTTGGCTTTCCCTTTTGACTTTTTCGTTGGCTTTTATCCCTTGCCACCTGTTCCAGATTGAATTATGAACATTTTGACTGTTTGTCTGTTCGATGTTTTTCTCCGACTTATTTCTATTTAACTTGTCCTTTGTGCTTATATCCATTTGCCGTTTTGTCCATTTTAATTCTTGTTCTTTTGACTTTTCCCATGAGACAATTTCCCGGTTTGACTTTTATCCCTTTTATGTTTTTGTTCATTTACTTTTTGTTCATTGACTTCATGTCTTTGATTTCTCTTCCTTTGACATTTTGTCTTTGCCTTTTGTACTGGGACCAAGTGCAAAACTCATTGCGAACCGATAAATTACATGTTGATTATATGTTGATATTAAAGAGGCTTTCGACATCGTTAACATAATTGTGCGTATTACTTTTAGAGCTTGGCGGCTTTCTAAGAGGAAAGGGCAGATATATCCATATAAGGGCAGATATAAGGGCAGTTTTGACAATGTTTGGTAACTGGGGTATGGTATGCACTAGCGGACATCGCAGTATTACCTCGTTCCGGCAGGTCTTTACCGTGGCATTTTGTAGTGGGTAGGGGAGACCGGGTCTAGTTGATGCACGGGATAATTGATACAATAGCACTTTCTCGAAAAGTGTCGAGCCGGTTGCCATGGCTATCACACATGTTGCTACTGGCACCCTCTTCTTGCGGCAAAAGCAAGAGCAATTCCTTTCGACCCACGGCTGCGGAATGGTGAAGATGTAGGTAGCACATTTTTGGAGCAAAGATAAACTTTAAATGTCTGTGCGTCGCCCTTAATCTGCAATTTGTCGCACACTTGCTAACTGTTTAGGTGTCTGATATCATAACCATGGTCTCTCAGCTTTGCAACGGTGAAATGCTTTTATCGTTTGCCGCTAGATTGTACTCGCAAGGTTGCATAGCATGTTGCAGCCTTCGCCAGAAAACTTGCGGGGTAAATTGATACAACCTGCATCAAACTAATCAGCCTTTATCAACATCAGCCTTCATGAACGTTTTGTGGACTGGTTATGAAATAAAATGAAATCCATTTTTCGGAAGGTGTTTGCTAAAACTGTTTCAAGTTAATCTTATGCCATGTTTCTACGGGAATTTCTCACCCGACGGAAAGGACTGATTGAAGGAAAAGGTGCAGCTACAGGATGAACGTTTGCACGAACGTTTGCTTCAGTTTCTGCTAGGCCTCCTACGTTTTGCTAATTGCTGCCACATGATAGACTTGCGCCATATTTGACGTGATGGAATGCTTCGTATGTGCGTTCGGTGCGAAAATTCGATTACTTAAATTCGATCATTAGTTCCCTACTTCCCACATTTTTTGGTGGTTAAGAAATGCGGATATCCGCTGAGCTTTGATGCACCTCATATCTTGGATTAAATATGCTCCCAGATTGGCTACCGAACCGAGGCCCTGCCTCAGAGTTCTTTTTTGGACCCGTTGCGTCTTTCTTCGTCTATGGATGTGTCCTAGGGCTCAAATCCATTTATGTTAGGGCCCAACACATTCTGGAAATCCCTGCTCGTTTTATGGTTTTGTTGCTTTTTTGCACAGATTATTTTTTTTAGGTGTCGGGGCGTTTTCGAAAATTCCGATGTGTGTATTTGGTGTCCGGTCTTTTGGTTCGTTTTGGGACTATGTTGCTTTTTGCGGCCCCAGCCTCTTTTTTGCAGGCACTTGTGCGGTCTCATGTCCTCTGTGTGCCTTGAGAGGTTGGTTATTGGTTTTTACGACATGTCGACCGTTGAGTCATGTAGCGTCGCCAATCTCTCACGCCGATTGGTCGCGGGCGAAGAGTAGCGACAGGTGAGACTCGAACCCACAACCTTTCGATTGTGAGACGAGCATCTTACCCCTAGACCACTCGTCCCCGTGCCTTGAGAGCTCACGGTATGTTTATTTAGGGCTGCAACGCATGTTTTAAGGCCCTGTCGCTTTTTGCGAGACTGTGCGTTTTGGAGGGCCAGTTGCATTTTCGGCCCCCGTTGTGCTCTTATGGTCCCGCTGTGTTTATTTGGGGCTTCTGACGCAAAGTTGTGGGGCTCCAATGCGAATTTGGGGCTTCGTGCGATTTTTCTGGGTCCAGCGCGACTTATCGCGCCAAGGCGCTTGGTTCCGGGGACCAACACCAGTTTTCTGGGCTCAACGTGATTTTTGTAGGTCTTTTCTGATTATATTTAAAGTCCGAATCCCGGCCTGATTTTCCAAGTCCCTGGCCCCATGTTTGTGTATCCCACCCATATTTTTCGAGCTCCGAGCTCCGGTATGTTTCTCTGGGCCGTACGCGATTCGTGAAGCCATACGGTGATATGTTCGGTGCTCCAGAGCCATTTTCCTGACCCGTACATTTTTTTTGGGGGGGAATCCCTCATTATTTTGGAGGGTCACGGCTATATTTTTTTCCGGATATGGAAGCGATTTTTGGGGTCACACTGTGCTCATGTGGGGCCCTAGACGCCAATTTTTGGAGCCCCGACGTGAATTTTTTATGCCCAGACCAAATTTTTGGGACTACCGATGGGAATTGTGGGTCCCTAGCGCGATATTTGGGGGACCAGTTCAAATTTGCGTGGCGCGTTGTACTTAGCTGTGGCGCGAACGCGATTTTGGCTGTTCCTGTTCCAAATTGTCGGGCCTCGGAGCGAGTTTTCGGGGGCCCGTCGTATTTATTTGGAGCCCCATGTGCGAATTCTGGTGGACCGACGCGAATTTCGGCGGCCCCAGCACGACTTTTGGGGGCCACGGCACGATTTTGGGAGCTTACCCCTCTTAGGATGGATGGGACATTTGCCCCTTATGTCCCACTGTGGCCACTGAAGGAGTTTTTCAGCCGATGGCGTTTTTCTGGATAGAAAACCCTCCGGGAATTGTTTTTTCTGGACCTGTTCTTAATTTTCCGGTGCTGGGTTTGATTAGATCGAGTCTCGGTGTGAACTTTTTGAACATCGAGTTCTGGGGACGAGTGGTCTAGGGGTAAGATGCTCATCTTACAATCGAAAGATTGTGGGTTCGAATCTCACCTGTCGCTACTCTTCGCCCGCGACCAATCGGCGTGAGAGATTGGCGACGCTATATGACTCAACGGTCGACGTGTCGTGTAACCAATAACCAACCGGACATCGAGTTCTTTTTTTTAATGTCCTCGTACGATATTTTTGGGTGCCGGTACGATTCTTCGACCTCCCGGTGCGATTTTTTTCGGTGCCCTGACACGTTTTTTTTTCCCGGAGCCCAGTGTGTTTTTTTTGTGGACTTTGACCCGACTTTTAAGGCCGCAGAGTGACATTTGGGTTAAGAATTGATTTTTGGGGCAGCTTTAACTTTTGGGGCCCCGGTGCGACCTTTTGGGCCCCAGTATGATTTCCAAGGGCTGCGACGCGACTTTTTTTTAGTCCAATGTGAACTTTTGAGCCCCGATGTCATTTGCTTGGATTTCTATCCGCGAGTTTTAGCGGCCTCGACACTTTTGGGGGGTCCAATACGTGTTTGGGGATTTTGGCGTCATTGTTGGGGCCCCAGAGTGATTATCGATGTCCGGATTGTTTTTCGCTGCCCCGGCTTCATTTGTTTTGGTCCCAATAAGACTGTTGGGGCACGGTACGACCTGTCGTGCCCCTACCGTGATTTTCATGGTCCGGGCGTGACTTTTTGGTGCCTCCAGGCTCAGCGTGATTTTCAGGGGCCCCGGCCGGATCTTTTGGGGCCCATATCGTAATTTTCAAGTACTCCGGCACGACTCATATTATTTCTTTGGGGCTTCTTCTTGTAAACGATAGGCCTCCTCTCGCGTCTTAGGGGTAACGTCTCATTTCCTGGAGCCCCTTTACCGGTTTTGGATGTCTCCTCGTGTGCCCTACCCTCCTCCATATTCAATGGTCCTCCTCTCCCGTCTTGGAGTTCCTCCTCTTGCATCCTGGGGCCCCTCTAACATGGCATGGGGCTTCCTCTCATGTTCCAGGGGCATTTTCTGCCAAATTAGGGGCCCCCTGCCACTCCTCGTGGGCCTCCTCCTTTGTCCTGGCAAAGCCTTACCCGTCTTGAGGGGATCTTCAATTTTGGAAACCTCGCCTTCTTCCATACATGCTACCACTCCTATCTTAAGGGCCTCTTCTCATTTCCTGGGCACTCCTTCCGGTCTTCGGAGCTTCATTCGGTCCTGGAGACCTACTCCGTCTTGAGGGACTCCTCTCGACATAGGCGTAGGAACAGGGGGGGGCGGTGGGGCCATGCACCCCCCCATTTTCAAGTGGTAGGGCCAGCAATGGTAGCTGGCCCCCCACTTTTCCATAATTGAAAATTAATTGCATGAGAAAATGATAAACTTTGAACAACCAATGACTCAAAATGTGTATACCTGTAACGACATTTTTCGCGAATGCACCCAGGCTGCGGATATTGACTTCTTTTGTATGATAATTAAGGTTTCAGTAGCCTTTGTTTCAGCCGCTGATTTTTCCGGAATTATTTGACTTAATACCTAGTGGTTCAAACGAATTTTTGTCGGAACGCACGCTACCCCACCCCTGGTAAGGAAAATAATTTGGCACCTGGCCCCCCCCCCCCACTTTTTGAAGGGTTCCTACGCCCATGCCTCTCGAGTCCGACAGGGGCCTCCTTTTCTCTTCTAGAGGCTTTCTTTTTCCAATTAGGGGCCTCCTCTCACGTCTTGGGGGCCTCCTGCTCTGTCTGCGTTTTGATTCGATCTTTGCCTATTTTGATGGGTGGCCTCTTATCTCCTGGTGGACTCCTCTTCTCTCCCAGGTGCCTCCTCTTCCAAAGTACAAGCATCTTTTCCTATCTCAATGACCTTGTCATTTTCTGGGGACCTTCTTACCCGTCTGGGAGCCATCTCTCTTATCCAATGGCCTTTCTCTCTTATTTTATGGGCCTCCTCGTTCATCATGGGGTCTCTTTCCAATCTTGTGTCGTCCTCTTCCGAATTAGGTGCCTCCTGTCACGTCTCTGGATCGTCCTTTTCTATCTTGGTGGAACCTTACCCGTTTTGGGGCCCGCTTTTGCGTCTCGGAAACCTCATCTCATATTCACTGGCTTTCTCTTCCGTCTTAGGGCCTCCTCTCATTTTCTGGGGCGTCTCGTCCCGCATTGAGGCCTCTTTGGTTTAGTTGTCGATCGCGGCACGACCACCATAACACACTGACTCGTCCCGCATTGAGGCCTCCTTTGCAATCCTGGGGGTCTCCGTGCCAACTTTTTGGCGCTCTCTATATTTCTGGGGTCTCCTATCCTCTCCTAGGCGACTCATTTTCTTCTGTCAAATTGGGGGCCTCCTCTCACATCTTGGAGGCCTCATCTGCGTTTGGAGCCTCATTACCCTCTTAGCAGGGTGCTTTTGCGTCCTAGTCGCAAATCTTCTCTCCTAGGGTCCTATTCTTCCAAAATATGGGCCTCATCTGGCTGGTCTCAGTGTCCGTCTCTCATTCATGCGGAGACCTTATTTCCCATATTGGGCCCCCCTCTCGTGTCCGGAGAAATATCTCCTATCATATGACCTTATTTTCTATTGTAGGGGCTTCCTCTTCCATCTTGGGGCCTCGTTTTTTTCAAATTAAGAATATCCTGCCACCCATAGGACGCCTTCTTGTCTAACCTGGGTGGCTTCTTGCCCGTCTAGATGGCATTCTTTTCGTCCTGGGGGCATCCTCCCAATCTCTGTCCTACATCTCTTATAGGGATCCGATTAAATTTCCCGGGGGCCTCGTTGCCAGTCTTGGGGTCTCCTTGACAGCATGATCTTCTGTCCCGTCGGCCTCCTTGCTCACCTATTTTCTGTGCACTTCCGGATAGGGGCCTCCTCGAATTTCAGGGGAGGGGGGGGGCGACTGCCCCGCTGCCCCCTCCCCCACGGTGGCGACGCCCTGATACCAGGGTATTTATTTTTAAATCCGATGTGAGACGACTGCGACAGACATACACGAAAACGAAGAGTTTGATCGGGATCGGCGAATTTGCTTCTAAGAACTGAATACATTTGCGGATTGCTGGGGTCCCCCTAGAAGGCATGCTTAAAGAGACCTTGAGACATACGGCAACTTGTGCTCATAAAAATACAAGGAGATGAATATGGAGCGTTTTCTAAATATAATATAACCTACTTACATATGCACATCCAGAACAGCCTACTAAACCAAAACCCCTTCTCTCCCATACTATATGAGGCTGATGTAACATCAGAGGCTTTCTCGAAATTGCTGTTGTATTTTACTAGTTGTTGAAAATAGCACAGAGAAGATGCAAACAGTGAGAAGCAATTACAGCAAAACAAGACCCTTCTGCTGCTTGGGAAGCGTTTACAGAGCTGGGCTCGTTGTGGCGTTGTTATATGTTAAAGATATAATCATACATGGGTATCAGTTAATTACTGCTAGAAAGGGTATTGAAGAAAAAAAAAATACAACATTAAATAAAAAAAAGGGTTGTTAAGTAAAAAAAAAATTATTTTTAAAATTTAATTTTTTTTCCCAACTTTTGCCCCAAGGGATAATATTTAAAAATATTTTTTAAATTTAATTTTTTTTAATAATTATTATTATTAATTTTATTTTTTTTTTTTATTTTTTTTTTTTTTTATTAAATTTAAAAAAATTTATTTTAAATATTTTTTTTTTTTTTTTTAGAAAGCAGGTATATATGCTTGGTCGTTGTCATGTTGCTCTGGCTCCGACAAATTTCCCCGGGGTCCGAACAATCACGCTGGTGCCCCATAATCGAACCGGAACCAGAAAAAAACAGTTGGGACCACGAATTTCAGTAGGGAACCCGGAAAATGAACCTGGACCCGAATAATCGATCTGGAGTACCAAATATCACGCCAGCGGCCATCAAAATTTCAAAATTGCATCAAAATTGCATCAAAATTGCATCAAAATTGCAAGGCCTCGAGGAGCGCGAGGTCCGAAAGAATCGCGCCGGGTCCCCCAAATCGTGCCAAGGCCTAAAAATCGTGTCAGGGCTAAGAACAATTGCACGGGAACCAACTGAAAAGCGTTGTGAACCCAAAAACTTCCGCCGGAAACCAAAGAAATTTGCATCGAGAACCCCAAATCAATACATTTGCTATGCATCTACTGCATGAATTTCTGTGCAGGACTTTTCTTTCTGTAGGCCCGTACAATTTTCACTTAGCGGCACTGAAGAGTACCGTGATCGCTACTAGCCTGTTATTTGCGCACGGCACCAGCAGGGCAGCATCTCCTACTGATGCCGTGACTGACACTGGCGCACGGCACCAGCAGGGCAGCATCTCCTACTAATGCCGTGACTGACACTGGCGCACGGCACCAGCAGGGTAGCATCTCCTGCTAATGCCGTGACTGACACTGGCGCACGGCACCAGCAGGGCAGCATCTCCTACTAATGCCGTGACTGACACTGGCGCACGGCACCAGCAGGGCAGCATCTCCTACTAATGCCGTGACTGACACTGGCGCACGGCACCAGCAGGGTAGCATCTCCTACTAATGCCGTGACTGACACTGGCGCACGGCACCAGCAGGGTAGCATCTCCTACTAATGCCGTGACTGACACTGGCGCACGGCACCAGCAGGGCAGCATCTCCTACTAATGCCGTGACTGACACTGGCGCACGGCACCAGCAGGTAGCATTCCTACTAATGCCGTGACTGACACTGGCGCACGGCACCAGCAGGGCAGCATCTCCTACTAATGCCGTGACTGACACTGGCGCACGGCACCAGCAGGGTAGCATCTCCTACTAATGCCGTGACTGACACTGGCGCACGGCACCAGCAGGGTAGTCTCCAACAAATCGACTGACACTGGCGCACGGCACCAGCGGTAGCATCTCCTACTAATGCCGTGACTGACACTGGCGCACGGCACCAGCAGGGTAGCATCTCCTACTAATGCCGTGACTGACACTGGCGCACGGCACCAGCAGGCACTGGCGGATCCAGGGGGGGCATTCCGGCCATGGCCCCCCCAAGCGCTTCAAAGGGGGGGGGGCATAGTGTCTTTTGCCCCCCCCCCCCAACCAATAAAAGTAAACTAAATTAAAATGCAGTAACCTTTGCTGAGGTTAAAAAATAGCTTTCCGGGTGAAATAATCTCCGATTTTAAAGGTATTTTGTTATGATTGCTTGGAAGCCCAATATGGCAGCATAGAAGATTCTGACGCATCGAGGGTTCTATGCTGTTGAAGTTCTGCTTACAGCAGGAGATGACGAAATCAGCAGTTTCATTATTCCTTCGTCAGATAGGTTCATGAAGTTTGTTTAGCCAGTAACGGGCAAGCGGACCCAGTGAGCCAGATTTCGAAAGCGGAATTTGAACAGGATGTTTTGTGCGAGTGACAGTTGAGCCCAGTTGAGCAGCATGTTTCGTATGTTGGTGTTGGGGTTGCTAAGATGAAGAGACAGGCTACATTCACTAGCGGATCCAGGGAGGGGCCATTCCGGCCATGGCTCCCCCGAAGCGATTAAAATGGGGGGGGCCATAGTGTCTTTTGGCCCCCGAAACCAACAGAAGTAAACTGAATGAAAATGCAGTAACCTTTGCCGAGGTTAAAAATATCGTCTGGATGAAAGAATCTCCAATTTAAAGGTATTTTTATAATTGTTTGGAAGCCAATATGGTAGCATAGTACATTCTGACACGCATCGAGGGTTCTATGCTGTTGAAGTTCTGCTTACAGCAAGAGGAGAAATCAGCAGTTTCTTATTCCTTCCTCAGATAGGTTTATAAAGTTTGTTTTGCCAGAAAAGGGAAAAGGGAACCAAAGAACAAAATTTAAAACAGAAAATAAAAAAAATTTTTGGGAGAAAAAAAAGAGACAGGCTACTTCCTGCGGATCCAGGGGGGGCCTTCCGGCCTGGCTCCCAGCGCTTAAATGGGGGGCTGTGTCTTTGGCCCAACCACAAGTAAACTGAATGAAATGCGTAACATCTGCCGAGGTTAAAAATATCGTCTGGATGAAAGAATCTCCAATTTGAAAGGTATTTTTTATAATTGTTTGGAAGCCAATATGGTAGCATAGTACATTCTGACACGCATCGAGGGTTCTATGCTGCTCAAGTTCTGCTTACAGCAAGAGTTGACAAAGTCGGATCTGCCAGTGTGTACACGTGCACGAACGTTGACGTGGTACAAGACGTTGAACGTGAACATGAACGTTTTGGTAAACAAGAACAAAAATCCCGTAACTTAGAGGCGGTGGAGGTAGGCTGGGGCCCCTACACAGGAAATTATGTTGTCATTAATTATTATTGTAAAAAATGGGTCCATTTGACAAATAGTGGTAGAAATCTGACGCTTTTAACAAAAAATAGTGGGAGAATGGGCACCCTCCAAATCCCTTCGACCCCTCCTCTGATGCAATTCCTAAGTACGCCACTGGGGGAGGGGGGGGGGGGGCTGACGCCGAAAACCGAAAGTTGCCCCCCCCCCCAAACCGGTGGGCTAGATCCGCCAGTGCCAGCAGGGTAGCATCTCCTACTAATGCCGTGGCTGACACTGGCGCACGGCACCAGCAGGGTAGCATCTCCTACTAATGCCGTGACTGACACTGGCGCACGGCACCAGCAGGGTAGCATCTCCTACTAATGCCGTGGCTGACACTGGCGCACGGCACCAGCAGGGTAGCATCTCCTACTAATGCCGTGACTGACACTGGCGCACGGCACCAGCAGGGTAGCATCTCCTGCTAATGCCGTGACTGACACTGGCGCACGGCACCAGCAGGGTAGCATCTCCTGCTAATGCCGTGACTGACACTGGCGCACGGCACCAGCAGGGTAGCATCTCCTACTAATGCCGTGACTGACACTGGCGCACGGCACCAGCAGGGTAGCATCTCCTGCTAATGCCGTGACTGACACTGGCGCACGGCACCAGCAGGGTAGCATCTCCTACTAATGCCGTGGCTGACACTGGCGCACGGCACCAGCAGGGTAGCATCTCCTACTAATGCCGTGACTGACACTGGCGCACGGCACCAGCAGGGTAGCATCTCCTACTAATGCCGTGACTGACACTCGACTCACGGTATCGGCGTTCTCCTGCTGAGGCATTCTTGTGTTGGCTGTCCTGACTTATGGGCAGCTAACCAAGGGAAGCCCCACATTGGAAGACCCCATGGAAGTGTGTGTAGCTCAAGAGGATAGGCTACTGCATCAAATATGGGGTCGACAACTTCAAAAATATCGACATCTTTGACCTGTCCTGCAAGGTGATATGTTCCCTAATTTCGTTGGTTAACAAAAATAATATGCGTATTTATATGTAGATAATTGCAGGTATGATATCAGGGCATCCCAACACGAGTTTCCAGTGAGTCTGACTGTGGATGCCACAAAGCTGTGCCACATTCAGGCGGGGCTGCCACAAAGCTGTGCCACATTCAGGCGGGGCTGCCACAAAGCTGTGGAAGCAAATTTTGAAGTTGGGAAAACCGTCCCATAAACTAAATATGACTCTATACCACCACCTGTTGCAGTGTTTCGAAGTTCGAATCATCCAAACGAAGCTATTTGTTGGGTATGCCGCTAGTTAGGACAACGTAGAGTGACAGCGACGGTAACCACCAACATCCGGGGTCATGAGGTCATGTCAGACACCGGAACGCCCCTTCTGGCAGCTCCGGCCGACGAAATACCTCGCCGACCGGCCGCCATCTTCTCCGGCCGGCCGGCTGGCGTTCATTGGCCAGGTGAGACGCAGAAATGGGGCCCGCCGACCATCGTCCTGCCTGCCTGACCAGCCGGACGGGGAGGGGGTCACGCCGACGCTGCACAAAACATCCGCGAGAAGGAGCCGACATCTGTGACGGGGAGGGTTAGCGGGGGGGGGGGCTGTGACGTGCTCTGCCGTAGCGTCTGTCGACACCAGGCCTGTCGGCGGTCGGCAACAGCCGGCCACAGCCACACGGCGCTGTTCGGACTGGCCGCGTCTCGGGACGTGCCCGCCGGTCATGTGGAGACCGCTCTGTTGGCGAGCTGTCGGCGAGAGACTCGTGAATTGCGTGCGGCGGGCGTGAGGCGGCTTACGGCGCATCCAACACAGACGCGCAACAGTGAGCAGAGGACGGTGGTGTGTCCGGAACTGGATGTGTCCCCTGCAGTTCACACATCCTTCCACAAATGCAACGCATCCTCTGCGGGTGACACATCACCTGCGGGTGACACATCACCTGCAGGAGACACATCACCTGCGGGAGACACGTCACCTGCGGGAGACATCACCTGCAGGAGACACATCACCTGCGGGAGCTACATCACCTGCGGGAGCCACATCACCTGCGGGAGCCACATCACCTGCGGGAGACATCACCTGCAGGAGACACATCACCTGCAGGAGCCACATCACCTGCGGGAGACACATCACCTGCGGGAGACACATCACCTGCGGGAGACACATCACCTGCGGGAGACACATCACCTGCAGGTGACACATCACCTGCGGGAGGCACATCCCCTGCGGGAGACACATCACCTGCGGGAGACACATCACCTGCAGGAGACACATCACCTGCGGGAGACACATCACCTGCGGGAGACACATCACCTGCGGGAGACACATCACCTGCGGGAGACACATCACCTGCGGGAGACACATCACCTGCGGGAGACACATCACCTGCGGGAGACACATCACCTGCAGGAGACACATCACCTGCGGGAGACACATCACCTGCGGGAGACACATCACCTGCGGGAGACATCACCTGCGGGAGACACATCAACTGCAGGAGACACATCACCTGCAGGAGACACATCACCTGCAGGAGACACATCACCTGCGGGAGGCACATCACCTGCGGGAGACATCACCTGCGGGAGACACATCACCTGCGGGAGACACATCACCTGCGGGAGACACATCGCCTGCGGGAGACACATCACCTGCGGGAGACATCACCTGCGGGAGACACATCAACTGCAGGAGACACATCACCTGCAGGAGACACATCACCTGCAGGAGACACATCACCTGCGGGAGACACATCGCCTGCGGGAGACACATCACCTGCGGGAGACACATCACCTGCGGGAGACACATCACCTGCGGGAGGCACATCACCTGCGGGAGATGCATCCTTGTGGAATCGCATCCGAATAAGCAGGGTCCGGGTGCTTGGCTTATCGAGGACTTCCTGGGTCGCTCCGCCACGGGGAGCAGGGCAGGGCAGAGGAGGACAGAAGCCAGAGGAGCAGGGCAGGGCAGAGGAGGACAGGAGCCAGAAGAACAGGGCAGGACAGAGGAGGAGAGGAGCCAGAGGAGCAGAGCAGGGCAGAGGTGGAGAGGAGCCAGAGGAGCAGGGCAGGGCAGAGGAGGACAGGAGCTACAGGAGCAGGGCAGCGCAGAGGAGGACAGGAGCTACAGGAGCATGACATGAAGCTTTCCGGCATTATTGAGGTTATAGCATGGCTCGATGCACGTCAAGCGCCGACAATTGTTGCCCAGAGGATCCGTAGGGCCGTAGGGCTCTGTCCATCAGGTAAGGGCACTTTCTTCAGCTTGGGCTCCACTGTGTGCCCAGGGGCTTTTCATACTGGCTCATGACCCAATATGTCACCCGGGGCCCTTCCAACTGCCCCCTCAGTCGATCTCTAGAAGCCCTTCACGTCAGCCCAGCCAAGGCCCATCCAAGGGCCCTCAACATGTTCTCGAAAGTACTCTTCATGACTCGAAGCCCTCTTCATTGGTCTGGGACCCTTCCGGCATCCTGGGGCCCCTTTTGTCGGTCCAGGAGGCCTTCACGTCGGTACAGGGGGCCTTTCGGCCCTGCTCCGCGCAGGAGCCCGGTGCATTTGAGCGGGAGGAGCGGTGCGCGACGGCCTTGAGTGGCCTGCAAGGGCTCCTCAAGGCCGCCACCCGGAGGGCCCCTTCCGACCCTCCAGGGGTGGGGGCGGCAGCCACCTTCGCTCCATCCCCATTGTCTTCGCCACTGGCACTCCGACGATCAAGTCGCAGCTTGATCTCTGGTAAATTCAGCGAACTGCCGGGTTTAACTTTCCGAGGCTCAATTTTCCTGGCAATATTCACTCTCTGGTGGGAGTTGAACGGCCACTGGTTGACCAAAGTAGGCAACACTGTATGCTGTTCGACCTGTGACATGCGTGGCGGGACATGGCGTCGTTTCGCGTCAATCCCATTACGGTACCGACATGACATTAAGATGCTACACGTCGACGTCAACACCTCTCGCCACGCCTGCAGACGCCGCGCTTACATCGGACTTGGCCCGGACGCCGTCGCGCACCTGTGTCGCGGCAGCCGGCGCCGACGATTCCGACGCGCCGCTCGCGACGTAAGCGGCGCGCGCGCCGTGAACGACGACGGCGGGCGAGGCGCCTACAGTTTACCGGAGCGCCGACCCTTCCGAGCTCGTCGATCACGACGATTTATTAGAGCGCGGAGAATTCTGCCGCGGTGTTTATAGAATCTCTGGCGGCGCGACGCGGCGGGTCGCGCCGGATTTAAACAGCGACAGCCGGCCACGCGACGGCCGCGTCGTGACATCGCGTGTGGTGTGGCGTTGGCGACGGTCAGTGGCGCAGACGTCCGGTGTCGCGGCCAGTATGGCGCGGCTGCCGCCCGTCAGACGGACAGCAAGTGTCACAGAGATCAGTCTGGTCGCAGTACATCTTGGCACCACTCCAATGACGTTTTGTAGAAAAAAGTAAAAGACGCTTCGTAAAATGTAGAAGACGTTGTGTTGAAAATGGTAGAAATGTGTTTCGGTAGGTTCGTGAGCTTGACTTTCGTTTGTTCCACCATCATTGTCCTGGCATATCGTTATGACTGTACACAGGTACCGCGCCATGTACACTGTACACAGGTACCGCGCTCACCGCAGCCGTGAGCGACTTCTCCTTCTGCCGAGGTTATTCTTCGCAGTCGACTCGGGTAGCAACTCGCTATGTGAGGCAGACGGGGAGAAGGCACAGGAGGACAGAGGAAAATCCCCACGGGGACCGTGGGGATTTTCAAACCGTTCCATCTTCTGACTTGGAAAAACGTGGCGCCAACACTTAATCCTTCCACATAATTAATTGACATGGCAGATCGGGACCAATTCAGATTAACGGTAAGCTGAGTGACTCCGCCAACATGACGTCATTTTGCGGCGGCTGCCACCTGACGATTTCTCCGGGCACTGGAGCCGTTTTGCTGCTGCAGTGACGGTACGTGACGCCGAGGTAGAGGCTCAGTTTCAGCTAACGCCACACATTGTTGCCATTTGTGAGCCCACGGCCGAAGTCGGTGCACAGCCTGGGTCACTGGCGGATCTAGCCCATCTGCCGATGATCCGGTGCACAGCCTGGGTCACTGGCGGATCTAGCCTACACGCTGAGGTGAAGGGGTGAGGGGAATTTTCGCTGAGGTGAGGGGGTGGGGGGAATTTTCGGCGTTGGCCCAATCCTACCCCGAGTGCTGGGAGGTCACCTAGGATTTGCGCCAGTGGGGGTACAAACGAATTTGGAGGTGCGCAATATATTTGTCGAAAGTCATCGGATCTCGACCACAATTTTTCAAAAGGAGCTCATGAAAAGGCATGACAACATAATTTCTGTGGACGGAGCTCAAACAACCTCCATCGTTTATAAGTCACCGGATTTCAACCCCCTTTCCCTGGTCAAAGGATTTTGTTCTCTCGCTATCTTGATAAGTTAGCATGCACTGCTCAGATTATACCTGTGCAAATCACGTAAAAATGTAATATTTTCCCATTTCACGCGTTTCGGTCAATGTATCAGGTAGTCACCACGTCAACGCTTGTGCACGTGTACACACGCTTCGCGCATTCGTCGCATTCGCGATTCTTTGTGCGATTTTTGGTTTCTGCGGTTTCTGCTAGGCCCGTTACTTTTTATGTTTCCTGTCATATTTCATTCCTGTCGTGTCATATGGTCCTGTTCTTACTTGATGTCATGGAATGCTTCGCATCGGGGTTCGTTCGGAAAATGAAATTAATTCAAGTAGAAATAAATTCTCATCCCGTATTTTCTGGTGAAAAAGGAATCCGGATACCTCTTTGAACTTTGATGTAAGTCATCTTTTTGTTTATATACGCTCCCGGATTGGGTCCCGAATCGAGACTCGCTCTGGAGTGGTGTTGTTTTTAGGACCCGTTGCTTTTTTCGTCTACTGTTGTGTTTTAGGGCTCCAGCGCAACTGTTCAGTGTTGCAGCGCGTTTTCGAGAATCGACGTGTTTAATTGCTTCTTATTTTGTTGTGGACTCGCTGTGTTCTTGAGGGACTGGCGCGTTTTCAAAGATTATGTGTGTTGTTTACGTGGCCGGCGCATTTTCATGACTATCACTTGCGGGCCCAAGTCGGTTTGTGAAGCTCTCATGCCTGCTCTACGGCCACTGTGTGTTTTCAGGTACTCAGAACGCCTTGAGGGCCTTCAGTATTTTTTTGGGCTCCCAGTATGTTTATTCAGAACACCAATACATATTTCAACGCCCTGTCGTTTTTTTTCCGGTAGCCGATGCGTTTTGAACGCTACCGGTACGCTTTCGAAGGTGCCGGGATTTGAGGGCCTCGCTGCATTTAGCTTGAGCCCTCGAAGTGATTTTGTAAGCCCGTGTACGATTTTCGGAGTCTCGGCGTAATTTGTCGGGGTTCAGGCACAATTTGTCGGGCCCAGGTGAGGGTTTTCGAGTCCCCGACGCGAGCTGTCGGAGTGGCGACATTCATTTTCTGATTTTTCTCGATTTGTAGGGTCATCGCCGGAATTTTTCCAAGCCCAGGGTTGCTATTTCCGGTCCCAGCACGATTTTTGGAGACCCGGCACAATTCTGTCGGGGCCCTTCGCGAATTCTGGAATTATCTGGCGTGACCTCTATGGCTTGTGAGCGATTGTGTCGGATTATGTTTTTGTGGTCCATGCTTAATTGTTCCGAGCTCCGGATGAATTTTTTTCACGTCCTGTGCCCATTTTTCTGGCCCTTGCTGTATTTACTTGAAGAGTTCGATGCAAATTTATGTAGCTTTCATCTGGAATTATTCCGGCCCCAGCGATATTTTGTGGGCTTCAGTGTGATTTCCCGAACCCCGGCGATCTTTTTGGTCCATGGCGCAATTTTTGGGGACTCGGCGCGTTGCTTTCTGACCCTCGAACGTCTCGTGGTCCTACGTGCGATTTTGATGGCCGCTGGCGTGACATTTGGGGCTCCGGTACGATTTTCTGGGCTCGGATTGATTCGTCAGGGTCTCTGCTGTGCTTTCAGGGTTCACAATTTGCATATTTTCGGATCTCGGTTCGATTTTGGGGCACCAGCGTGATTGTCTTGGGACTCCGGCGCATTTTTTCCGAGCCCGAACAGCGTGGCTACGACAAAGCATACACACCTGTTTTTTTGCAAGTAATTGACTGATGTCCATGGGTGACTGTCATACATACATACATACCGATATACACACGTACATACATACATACATACATACATACATACATAAATACATACATACCAACACCACAACTGGCCCAACTCTGTACACGCTTCCCAAGCAGCAGAAGTGTTTTGTTCTTTTGTAATTGCTGCTCACGGATAGAATCTTCTCCTTTGTGATATTTTTAACAACTGGTAAAATACAACTACACCAATTTCGAGAATGCCTCTGATGTTACGTCAACCTCATATAGTATGGGAGAAGCAGGGGTTTTGGAGTGACGTGTTGTTCTGGATGCGTGTTTGTGAGCAGTTTTTTGTTATTCAGGAAAACCCTCCATATACAGCGTCCTGCATTTTGATGAGCACAAGTTCCTGCATGTGCGAGGTCGATTTGAGCATGTTATTTAGGTGACCCCAGCGATCCACAAATGTATTCTGTTTTTAGTAGCAAATTATGCAACACCAGTCTCCCCAAATATACTTTGCATAGCCAAACATTTAACACCAGCTTTTTCGTTGGGCAACGTCAAGTTGCAATTTGCAACAGATAATTTTCCTATGCATTTTGGACGATCTCTGTTTGAGCGAAACAACATATGTTAACATGAGAATCAGCTTGTAGCCAGAACGCCACAGATGTGGAATTATGACACTTTTTTTTTGGCGGGGGGGCAATTACCTCGAGAAAATGGGTGAATCCAAATCGATTGTAGGCAACCCATCGGGGTCCCATATTGAAATTTTAGGTTATTGAAGGGCCCAAGTCAACATGGAGGAAGGTTCTCCCAAAGGTATGCAACTTGACACCCAAGCACAACGCACTAGCTTTGTTGCTCAACACTACCTCAGTTGGAGGCGAAATGGTGAGGAATTGGTGCCTCCCTTTTTATTGGAGGGGAAGGGGAAAGTGGGTTGGTGAAATAGTGAGGATGCCTGGAGGTGAGGAAGCGAGCTTTACGGGCTTGAGAAATGTCATCAGAAACCTGTTTTTGCGCCAAGAGTGTCAAAACGTCACAAGATGCACTCTGATGGAAATCGGTTATAATCCACATTTCAAGGGATGACAGCATTATGGGCAAGGAACACAGGATTTAAGCTTTATAGGAAGCAAAGCCTACCGAGATGTAGAAGGCGTAATGGTCGGGCGTGGCACCGCGTCCAACATGTGAACTCATTTCGTCCATGAATGACCCGCTCGAGCGGGTGTTCTGTTGACCGACCGAAGCCAGCCACGCGAACTGACGGATAAATAGCCTGGCAGGAGCTCCACTGCAGGCTACACACCACATGAGAGTTAATAGGATATCCGAACACAACACGAAGCCCGATTTCTAGTGTCCCCGCTGTCATTTCCAGTCTGCCATAGGTGAAGGGATTTAGTGATGTCAATTGGAGAGGAGTTGTCATTGCCAGCCTGCCATAGGTGAAGGGAATTGGAGATGTCAATTGGAGAGGCCCTGTCATTGCCAGCCTGCCTGAAAGCATTAAAACAGGCACTAATTTCGCTTCCATTTGTGCCTGAAAACTGATTATTTTATTTTATTTCAACCACTATGTTTTGGTATTTGATATTCACAGGTATCCCCAAAACCGAGGGTGATCCCATTAAAAGAAACGAAAATCCAATGAGGCCTCACTGAAGGTTTCAACCATTCTCCATCCAGAGACGCATGCATTATTTTCTTACCATGGCCCAGGCTGATCAAGTACCATTCTCTTTGCACTCCTGCGTCAAGTTTGAGGAATTAAGTTACGCTAATACAAATATTATCAAGCTGAGGATGTGCATGCCCTCCCACTGGGTGCGCCCATGCTCCACTACAGATCCGACCCATTCCACAACTGTCTTCCGCCTGTGATATAATGCCATGCATACCTGGCGTGAACAGCTGAGGAGTGTCCAGGTAGCACTGGACATCGTGTATAAGTAAGTACGGCGGGTAAAGGCACATACTGCTGAAAACCTGGATCGTCACTCACTGTGGTCAAGCGGGACAAGACCCTGGGGTAAGACATCGTTTCACTATCTCTCTGTCTCTCTCCCGCTCTGTCCTGCTCTGCCTTGTCCTGTCCTGTCCTGTCCTGTCCTGCCCTGTCCTGTTCTGTCCAGTCCTGTCCTGTTTCGTCCTGTCTTACATGCTTGCTAACCAGCTGATTGGACCTTCAGGCAGTCGCTGTATGGCCCCACGTCCCGCCCAGATGGAACACGTGACAAGCACGTGGCCTGGAGTACCGGAGGCGGTACCCAGTCCGGCCGCAAAGCGGGCCCCCTCGCCTCTGGCGGTCGGCGACGCGAAGCGCGCGCGCCTCGCGTCTGCCCCTCCTCCCGAGAGCACGCTCTTCTACTGGCGGTGCTTCGCCGAGGAGCGCAGTCGCGCCTACAACCACACGTTCGGCAGCGGGCTGGCCGGGCCCGACTTCGGCGACATTCGGCGGCAGGCGGGCGACACTGACGCCACTGACGCCACTGACGCCACCTGTGGCGACGGGCCGCGCCGGCAGGTCACCAAACAGCGCCGCGACCGGACCAGGTGAGAGGTGTAGAGGACGGACCGGACCAGGTGAGAGGTGTGGAGGACGGACCGGACCAGGTGAGAGGTGTGGAGGACGGACCGGACCAGGTGAGAGGTGTGGAGGACGGACCGGACCAGGTGAGAGGTGCAGACGACGGACCGGGCCAGGTGAGAGGTGCAGACGACGGACCGGACCAGGTGAGAGGTGCAGAGGACGGACCGGAACAGGTGAGAGGTGTGGAGGACGGACCGGGCCAGGTGAGAGGTGTGGAGGACGGACCGGACCAGGTGAGAGGTGCAGAGGACGGACCGGGCCAGGTGAGAGGTGCAGAGGACGGACCGGAACAGGTGAAAAGTGCAGAGATCGGACCGGACCAGGATAGAGGTGCAGAGGTCGGACCGGACCAGGTGAGAGGCGCAGAGGTCGGACCGGACCAGGATAGAGGTGCAGAGGTCGGACCGGACCAGGTGAGAGGTGCAGAGGTCGGACCGGACCAGGTGAGAGGTGCAGAGGTCGGACCGGACCAGGTGACAGGTGCAGAGGTCGGACCGGACCAGGTGAGAGGTGCAGAGGTCGGACGGGACCAGGTGAGAGGTGTGGAGGACGGACCGGGCCAGGTGACAGGTGCAGAGGACGGACCGGACCAGGTGAGAGGTGTGGAGGACGGACCGGGCCAGGTGACAGGTGCAGAGGACGGACCGGACCAGGTGAGAGGTGTGGAGGACGGACCGGGCCAGGTGACAGGTGCAGAGGACGGACCGGACCAGGTGAGAGGTGTGGAGGACGGACCGGGCCAGGTGAGAGGTGTGGAGGACGGACCGGGCCAGGTGAGAGGTGTGGAGGACGGACCGGACCAGGTGAGAGGTGCAGACGACGGACCGGGCCAGGTGACAGGTGCAGAGGACGGACCGGACCAGGTGAGAGGTGTGGAGGACGGACCGGGCCAGGTGAGAGGTGCAGACGACGGACCGGACCAGGTGACAGGTGCAGAGGACGGACCGGACCAGGTGAGGGGTGCAGGGGTCGGACCGGACCAGGTGAGAGGTGCAGAGGACGGACCGGACCAGGTGAGAAGTGCAGAGGTCGGACCGGACCAGGTGAGGGGTGCAGAGGTCGGACCGGACCAGGTGAGAGGTGCAGAGGACGGACCGGACCAGGTGAGAAGTGCAGAGGTCGGACCGGACCAGGCTAGAGGTGCAGAGGTTGGACCGGACCAGGTGAGAGGTGCAGAGGTCGGACCGGACCAGGTGAGAGGTGCAGACGACGGACCGGGCCAGGTGACAGGTGCAGAGGCGAGCAGCTAGGACGGACCGGGGAACGGTACGGTAGCAGAGACTTACCCACCTCCGTCACCATTCGAGAGCTCTAGTCCCTCTGAGAGGAAACCTCGTCTGGCCGCGGGAGTCTAGGTGCAGTTTGGCTCAATGGTGAGGCACACCGTTCATTACATGTCCGGCGACGAAGCATCCGCGATTGCAACAGTAGCTAGGCTAGCCTGATCTGAGTCGACCAGAAATTGTTCGCATAAAAACCTGACACCATGCCATTGCGTAGCTAGATGGTAGAGCATTGACAGAAGAAGGCAAATAACCGTAGCACCTATTTGACTAGATGGACAAAAGCTTGTGGATGAGCAATAGCTGCAGATAAGAGTAGGGTGCCAGGGATTACGTGTCTAACATGGCCGTTTCGCGACAGACATGGCAGCGGGAAGGTCAGGAAGAAGCGCACCGCCATCCAGGCGATGGTACGTCCTCTGAAGCGATGGCTGGTCCGACACCGGCACAACCCCTACCCCAGCCGAGAGGAGAAACTGCAGCTGGCAGACACGTCAGGCATGAACCTCGGCCAGGTGAGCAATGGATCTAGGACAGGTGTGGTGTGGGTCTGGGCTAGGTGAGGAGACGATCTCGGACAGGTGTGGCGTAGGTCTCGGACAGGTGAGGAGTAGGTCTCGGACAGGTGAGGCGTGGATCTCGGACACGTGAGAAATGTCTAGACAGGTGTGGCGTGCGTATCTGGCGGGTGAGGTGTGGGTCTCGGACAGGTGAGATATGGATCTGGTACAAGTGTGACGTGGGCATCAGGCAGGTCAGGAGTGGGTCTCGAAAAGGTGAGGTGTGGGTCTCGGGAAGCTGAGGAATGAGTCTGAGACAGACGAGGCGTAAGTTCCAGACAGGTGTGGCGTGGGTAGCATGCAAAAATCCGTGTTGGGCGTGTGTATCAGGGATAAATCATTTTGTACAAGGTAGCACAAGTGTTGAAAAGTAAAGTAAGAAAGCGTGGGACACAGAACTCTATGACAGATAATAGTTTGATTCACATGGTTTTCTGGCCAACCGCTCGAGTAGCGCAAAATAAATGGCAGCAACAAATCCTGCAATGCGACATGCGACCTGAGACGTGAACGTTTTCAGTTTGACTCCAATTTTGAATGCAGGAGTGGCAAAAATTTCGAAAGGTAGAAATGTATCACTCTTCCCAGTTGCTACCATTTTCCACCCAAATCTGGAAATGTTCAGTCAATGGGACTCCGACATGTCCGAAGTGCGTCTCGCGCCTGGCCAGGGACGAGCCCCTCTGGTTTGGGATTGACCTCGGATAAGTAGGCAATGAGTCCGGACCGGTCGGAGTCGAGCGGACCCCTGCTCGTGGTCAGAGGTGGGATCGGAGGATCGGAGCCTTCGCCCAGCTTCCGGCGAAGGATAACGCACTTCGCCCCACCATGAAGTCAAAGAGTGGGCCTCGGGCCTTCCAGCTGGATCAGAAATGGATCTTGATTGATGAACGGCAAGTCGAGGACAGATTAAACCTCGATACCTCCATATTCGAGATCCGGATGTCGATATTCTGGTAATGTTCGCATCGCAGGCATTCATATTAAGACAAAAATGTTCGCAAAGCAACCGTTAGCACCCATATTTTTGCATCACAAATAATCCCAGACACATAAATGTTGATATGTCACCATACGCAAATGTCCATAAGCACACTCGTTCGTCACACACAAATGTTTGGGTCACACACAAAGGTCACACACAAAAAGGGGATGCTCTATCTGCATGCCTATGTTTACACACGCGGATGTTCGCATTCAGATTATGTTGTAGTTAATAAGATCAGGAAGGTTGCGATGGGTTGGCTAGGTTAGATTCTGAAAGAACATTACATACATACACATTTCCGAACACAACTACTATCTGCGATGTGAACATTTGCGATACGGCAACTTGCGATGCAATTATGTCTACGAACGCTTACGGCGAGTTGTTCTTGAATCGATCCAGACAGAGCGACGGGCAGGCTCCGCTTGACCCACTGGGCAAAATCGGCGCGTATGTTGACGGGGTGTGCTGCCTCTCCTTGGACCGCTTGTTTGCTTCAGCATGTTCAGATTCATTCTCTCTTCAAGCAGCTGCCTGCCAAGCAATGGTGAATGCATGCTTTCAGTGCATGGCGAGTGTGTTGATAAATGTCTCATTTTGTTCTCCGCTTGATCCAGCTTTCAACAAATTCTCGTCTCCCCTGTCGCCAGCATGTCATGAACTAAACCACCTCGGCTCTTGCCTACGCCGCATACAGCGCTGAATACTTGTCCCTGTCCCCACCACAACGCACAGGTCAAGATACCTCTTTCTGTCCCCACCACACCACACAGGTCAAAATACCTGTCCCTGTTTCCACCGCACCACGCGGGTCAAAATAACTGTCTTTGTCCCTACCACACCACACAGGTCGAAATACCTGTCCCTGTTTCCACCGCACCACGCGGGTCAAAATAACTGTCTTTGTCCCTACCACACCACACAGGTCGAAATACCTGTCCCTGTTTCCACCGCACCACGCGGGTCAAAATAACTGTCTTTGTCCCTACCACACCACACAGGTCAGAATACCTGTCCCTGTCCCCACCACACCACACAGGTCAGAATACCTGTCCCTGTCCCCACCATACCACACAGGTCAGAATGTCTGTCCCTGTCCCCACCATACCACACATGCTGCCAGGGTGCCTGTCGCTGTACCCCACAACACCACACAGGTCAGAATACCTGTCCCTGTTCCCACCACACCACACAGGTCAGAATATCTGTCCCTGTCCCCACCATACCACACATGCTGCCAGGGTGCCTGTCGCTGTACCCCACAACACCACACAGGTCAGAATACCTGTCCCTGTCCCCACTACACCACACAAGTCAGAATATCTGTCCCTGTTCCCACCATACCACACAGGTCAGAATACCTGTCCCTGTCCCCACCACACCACACAGGTCAGAATACCTGTCCCTGTTCCCACCACACCACACAGGTCAGAATACCTGTCCCTGTCCCCACCACACCACACAGGTCAGAATACCTGTGTCTGTCTCCACCGTACCACACAGGCCAGGGCACCTATCACTCTCCCCACCGTACCACCCGGACCAGGTGCCTATCCCGGTCCCCACCGTACCACCCGGACCAGGTGCCTATCCCGGTCCCCACCGTACCACCCGTACCAGGTACCTATCTCGGTTTCCACCGTACCACCCGGAGCAGATACCTACCCCGGCCCCGCCCGTACCACCCGGACCAGGCACCTATCTCGGTCCCCACCGTGCCACCCGGACCAGATACCTATCCCGATCCCCACCGTACCACCCGGACCAGACACCTATTCCGATCACCACCATAACACCCGGACCAGGTGCCTACCCCGGCCCCACCCGTACCACCCTGACCAGACACCTATCCCGGTCCCCACCGTACCACCCGGACCAGACACCTATCCCGGTCCCCACCGTACCACTCGGACCAGGTACCTATCCCGGTCCCCACCGTACCACCCGGACCAGGTGCCTACCCCGGCCCCACCCGTACCACCCGGACAGGTGCCTATCCCGGTTCCCACCGTACCACCCGGACCAAGTACCTATTCCGATCCCCACCGTACCACCCGGACCAGACACCAATCCCGGTCCCCACCGTACCACCCGTACCAGCACGCCTGCGCCCATATCCCTGCCGTGCTGGAGCCGTCGTGCCGTGTCTCAGCCTCTCACGTAGTCGACGCCGCCGACGCCGCCGAAAGCCACCTCCCGCCGCGACAGCGCCGGCCGTCTGGGCCACACGTGTGCGGCCGACCCGCGCTGGCCGGCTCCCGCACCGCCTGCCTGCCTGCCGGAGCATTGGCGCCGCTGGTGTGCCGGACAGGCGTCACGTGACCCGTCAGAGAGCCACACGTGACCGGCGCCGGCGGGCGCCCACCACCAGTCAGCGTGGCAGCCGTCGGCCGGCGGCGAATATTTACCGAGCGCGTGCGGCCTCGTCTGCCTCGGCTGGCCGGCTCTGAAGGTGCCGACAGGCCCCACGGCCCGCGTCGCTGTTTTTATGGCCGTTGCCTGCACTGCATTTGTAGATGAGAACGCAAGGGCAACGACCCAACTAGCACTCAAGATGTGTTTGGAAATTAAATGTGGATCATGCAATGCTGAGCAGTTTGGTATGTACTCGGTGGGTTGTGGATCGCCATGTGCACCGCCGTAAAAGGCGAACTTATTGTCTCCACTAAGTATATGTTGGTAGCGATGTTTGTCATATGGGCTCGTCTGTCAGTTATTTGGGCTTGTCACATGGGGACAAGGGCTAATTGGACGAGTGTGGTGTATTGCGGGCACAATGAAATGCAACACATGAAGCAACGACAACGGCTAACAAGTGCAAATTTAGAGGAACCTAAAACGAACCAAAGTGTGTTCGGTTCGCTCAAGCTAAGTGTATCCAACGTTCTTTGAATCAGGTGCACTAGGAAATTCGCTTTGGAAAAACTGATGTGATGAAAAATTAATGTGCGCATCTCCATGCACATGGCGACAAGCAGCGATAATATTAATTGTATTATAAGCGAAGGTGAACGCCAGCCAGTATACTTCCGTTCATGTATCAAGACGTCCATGCTGTTCACATTACCACCGTCCTTTGCTCACATCGCCACCGTCTTCTGATCATATCACCACCGTCCTCTGATCATATCACCACCGTCCTCTACTCACGTCACCATCGTCCTCTGCTCACGTCACCACCGTCCTCTGCTCACATCGCTACCGTCCGCTGATCATATCACCACCGTTCTCTGCTCACATCACCACCATCCTCTGATCACATTACCACCGTCCTCTGCTGACACCATCACCGTCCTCTGCTCACGTCAGCACCGTCCTCTGCTGACATCACCACCGTCCTCTGCTCAAATCACCACCATCCTCTGATCACATCACCACCATCCTCTGCTGACACCATCACCGTCCTCTGCTCACGTCACCACCGTCCTCTGCTGACACCACCACCATCCTCTGATCACATCACCACCGTCCTCCGATCACATCACCACCGTCCTCTGATCATATCACCACCGTCCTCTGCTGACACCACCACCGTCCCCTGCTCACATCACCACCGTCCTCTGATCACATCACCACCGTCCTCTGATCACATCACCACCGTCCTCTGATCACATCACCACCGTCCCCTGCTCACATCACCACCGTCCTCTGATCACATCACCACCGTCCTCTGCTCACATCACCACCGTCCTCTGATCACATCACCACCGTCCTCTGCTGACACCACCACCGTCCCCTGCTCACATCACCACCGTCCTCTGATCACATCACCACCGTCCTCTGATCACATCACCACCGTCCTCTGCTCACAACATGGCGCCAACATGACGCCATATATTATGTCTGCAGCACGGAAGTCTCGTAGCCCGGCCTTTACCGTCGCTCAGTTGATGCCCTTAGTGGCGCCTCACAGGCACTGGCACACATCAGATGTGTGGTGAGGATCCGCCAGAAAGCTAGAGTAAGCTGTGGAGATGGAGCCGAGTGGGCAATGCAGGGAGGTCACACGTTTTCCCACAACAGAAAAAGGGATTCATGCATCCTTTTGATTGGGGAAAGTACAAGTGCAATCCCCGATTAAACTCAGCTAACTCCGTGGCTTCCTCATTTAGGCAAGCACAACACAGCATGTGAGAAATCCTGGTCTCACGTTAATCCTCCTGCGGTTTCCCATCTCTTCGTTTCTCCTGTGTCATCCTTTTATATATGGTGGCTTCTATCTCTTTGCCCTCGTGAATATTTATTATGCCACAACTTCAGCTGTACCATCCCGAGATGTTTCAACATCAATGCAAGGGATGCAACTGCATGGAGTTCTTTCTCTCACAGTCATGTAAAGATTGCTTCCGTGTTTATTTTATGGAAATTGTAGTGAGCGGTCATGCTGGTATGCATGAGTCAAGTGGCACCCGGCGCCGTCAGCTGTCCTGAGCCCGGGGCGATGCTCCAGCAGTTTGGCAGCACGGTCTGTTGTTCAGGGCGGCTGGGTCGGCGGCGCGCGCCAGTGATGGTTGGTTGGTTATTGGTTTTACGACACGTCGACTGTTGAGTCATATAGCGTCGTCAATCTCTCACGCCGATTGGTCGCGGGCGAAGAGTAGCGACAGGTGAGACTCGAACCCACAATCTTTCGATTGCGAGACGAGCATCTTACCCCTAGACCACTCATCCCCTCGCGCGCGCCAGTGACGATCCGGTAATTCGAGGGGACGCGTGGCCGGTGCTCGTGGTCTGATTACGGTGAGCCCTCTCTCGTGAGTCGTGTCGGTTCGTTCGGTCGCTGACTACTGCGAATACACGCCCTTCCCCGTGCTCGGCACTTACTTTCGGATCGGCAACTACAAGCTATTTCGGCTGTAAATTGCGGATACTATGCCGGGGCACGGGAATGAAGAGGGAGAACCGCGGGAGGCGACGCCGGTCGCGAGTGGATCAGTGAAGTTCGCGGAGGCGTCGGGGACCCCGGGTGTGGCAGGCCCGCGTAATTTCGACACGCGCCACATACCCCAGTTCAGCGGGACGGTGAATGTGGCCGAGTGGTTTACGCGGGCAGAGAAACTGTGCCGACGACGCGGCGTCAACTTCGTGGACGTCATCCCGGAGCGGCAGCCTTCGCCGTCTGGGAGCAGCTACCCGACAAGGCGCAGGACTCCATGGCGGCCGTCCGCGACGCGTTATACGACGCGTTTGCGTTAAACCGGCACGCCGCGTACGCCGGCTTCCAGGACCGAGAACTGCGACCCGGGGAGTCCGTGGACGCCTACTTGGCGGACCTGCGTCGCCTCATAGCGCTGGTCTCGGACGAGAAGCTCCCCGAGTCCATCCTGGACGCCAAATTCATATCGGGACTGCCGGCACCGGTACGGAGCCAGCTAAAGGCAGGTACGCGTGCACA
This sequence comes from Ashinkailepas kermadecensis, assembly GCA_034440615.1. Classification (NCBI taxonomy): domain Eukaryota; kingdom Metazoa; phylum Arthropoda; class Thecostraca; family Neolepadidae; genus Ashinkailepas; species Ashinkailepas kermadecensis. The sequence goes on from JAOTOM010005057.1 coordinate 139,349, forward strand.
GCGGATGGAGCTGCCGAGCCTCGTCCACTTGGCCCGGGAAATCCTTAGCGATGAACATCACGAGGTGCTGGCTGCGGCAGCGTCGTCGCGGCCCGAGCCCCCACCGTCTCGTCAGGAAGCGCGGCGGCCACGACTACCGCGACGCTGCTGGACATGCGGGAGGGAGGGTCATCTCGCCGCGGCCTGCCCAAACGCATCGGGGGACGCGTCAGCGCGAGCGCCGTCTCCGGAGCAGTAGATCGCGCCCTTCCGGTCGCCCGGATACAGGTGGACGGCAGCGAGCGACGCGTGTTGGTGGACTCCGGTGCACCGACACGCTCGTGTACCGAGGTTGCTGTCGGCGGTGGACGCCGCGGACGGTGGAAATGAGAACCGTGAACGGGGGAACGTTACGATGCAGTGGGTCGGTCACGGTCAAGGTGGAATACCAGAGCAGGCGAGTAATGCTCGCGGCGCTGGTTGTGCCAGACCGCCCGCTGGGTGTGGATGTGGTTCTGGGAATGTCGGGCATCACGGCCCTGGGTGGCATCAGCCTGCGGACAGCGACAGACGTGCGGCGGCAGTTGAGGTCGACCGTCGGGACTTGGCCGTGGATGCGGCGGACTTCACGGCGCGATTCGCCGCGCGGACGGGCGAATGGACCGTGGCATGGGTGTGGGCAGACGGGAACGGTCCCGAGAGCCTGCAGAACCGAGTCGCGGAGTATGCGGTACCGCCGGCGGCTCGGCCGGCGTACGACGCTGAACTGGAGCTGTGGATCCGGGAGGGATGGCTGCAGCGGTATGACGAGCAGGTGGATGGCCCGGCCCGTGGCCTGATCCCTCTAATGGCGGTTCAGCAGCCGAATCGGGACAGGGTGCGCCCTGTCTTGGACTACCGTGAGTTGAATGGCTACATTACCGCACAGACCGCGAACGCGGACGTTTGTGCTGACCAGCTTCGCCGCTGGCGACGGCACGGCGCTCGCGTCGCGGTGGTGGACCTACGGAAGGCGTACCTTCAGCTCCGGTTGGACCGGCGGCTGTGGCCGTATCAGACGATGGAGGTGCGAGGCCAGAGGTATTGCCTGACTCGCGTCGGCTTTGGGCTGGACGTCGCGCCGCTCGTCATGAAGGCCGTGGTGCGGGCCATCCTGCTCCACGATGCCGCGGTGAACCGGGGGGTGCTGCCCTACGTGGACGATCTGCTGGTAGACGAGAACATTGTCAGCGCAGACCACGTAGTGGAGCACTTCGCCCGGTACGGACTGGTCTGTAAGCCGCCGGAGCGGGCGGCCAAGGGAGCGCGACTGCTCGGGCTACGGGTGCGCGCGGACGACGGAGAACTGTGCTGGCGCCGCGACAACCCGATGGCCGCGCCCCCGGAGGTGCTGACACGTCGAGCGTTGTTCGCGTGATGCGGCCAGCTGGTGTCAGACCTGCCGGTGGTGGGGTGGCTGCGTCCGGCGGCCGCGTGGTTAAAGCGGCGCGTCAACGCCCTGACGGCAGGCTGGGACGACCCGACGATGGACGCCGGGCTGCGCGAGCAGGTCGACTGTGTCGCGGTGCGGGTAAGGGGCGCCGACCCGGGACGAGGCCCCTGGCAGCTGAAGGGGGACAAGTTGGTGATGTGGACGGACGCCAGTTCCCTTGCTGCCGGGGTCGTCCTGGAGGATCCGGTCAGTGGCGTCGTGGAGGACGCGAGCTGGCTACGGCCGGAGTCGAAGGCGGCCATGCACATCAACATGGCCGAGCTGGACGCGGCGCTCAGCGGTGTCAACATGGCGGTTGCGTGGGGGGTTACCACCATCGACCTTCGCACCGACTCGGCCACGGTTCACAAGTGGATCGATGACGCCCTGAGCGGCCGCTCTCGCCTGCGGACTAAGGCGCACAGGGAGATGCTTATCCGCCGGAGGATCGACGTCATTCGACAGCTGGTGGAGGAGTTTCGCCTGAAGATGACGGTCGGCCTGGTAAAATCCGCGGACAACCTGGCGGACGCACTCACCCGTGTGCCAAAAGAGTGGCTTCGACTGCCGGACCCAGCGGTTGACGTGCCACCGGGCGCCGTCGCGGCGGCGGTGGACCCGCGACCAGACGCCGACCCCGCCCGGATACGTGAGGTGCACTACAACACCGGGCACCAGGGGGTCCGCCGGACGCTCTGGTATGTGCGTCGGAGTGAGGACGCGCGTGCCACCCGGTCAGCGGTGCGAGCGGCGATCCAGCAGTGCGATGTGTGCCAGTCCATCGACCCGGCACCTGCGCGCTGGCAGCGCGGGTCACTGAGCGTGCCGCTGACGTGGGAACGTCTAGCCATCGACGTTACCCACTGCCGGGGCCGGTCGTACCTGACGGTGATCGACTGTGGGCCGTCCCGGTACGGGATGTGGCGGCTGCTGCGCCGTTCCGACGCAGCCGAGGTCACGGGCCAGCTGGAAACCATCTTCCTGGAACGGGGCGTGCCGGCTGAATTGCTGTTGGACAACGCGACAGAATTCCGGGTCGTCGGATGGCTGCGTTCGCGGCGCGATGGGGCGTCCGGCTGCGCTTTCGGGCCGTGCACGAGGCGGGAGGTAACGGCATTGTCGAGCGCCATCATCGGACAATTAAGGTGATGGCGGCCCGCCAGGACTGCACCATCGGTGAAGCGGTGCACCGTTACAATGCTACGCCTCGCGACGGTGTACGACCCTCCAGCGCTCCGGCGGCGGGGCTCTTCAAGCGAGCTGGCCGGGACTTGCCGGTGGCCGCCGGTGAGCAGGGGCCCAGCCGGACGATGCCCGTGGCGAACGACGGCTCTGAGCGTGCGCGCGCGACGTTCCAGGTCGGTGACACCGTGTGGATACGACGCCGAGGTCAGCCGACGCGGTGCACGGAGGTGTCGCGGCGAGGTGTGGTGACGCGGCTGCTCCCGACACCGCTGGTGGAGGTGGACGGTGCCCCGTGGCACGTGCGGTGTGTCCGGCGGCGATTCGGGAGTGAGGACGCCGGACCAGACGGGAGCGCGAGCGAGTCGGAGGACTTTGACCCACCGGAGGAGGTGATGGAGCAGCCGCGTAAGGTGTCGCCCAGTGCGGGTGGGGCGGTAGAACCGGAGGCGGGGCGTCCGCCACCGGCACCGCCGGATGCGTGGGCGACGGCAGAATTGAGTGCAGACCTCGCGGACGGCGCGGGCCGGGCGGAGGATTGTGAGGACGATGCGTTCTATGACCACCCGAGCGCTGAATGTGTGGTCACGGAGGACGCGCGGGATGGGCGAGCCGCGCCACGGCGAAGTATGCGTGTGAGGCGGGCGCCAGTCGAATTGTATGGTTGCGGTGTACCAAGTGATTTGTGTATACCGGACGACGATGATGATTATTGATAATCAGGTGGAGGTGTTGTGAGCGGCCATGCTGGTATGCATGAGTCAAGTGACACCCGGCGCCGTCAGCTGTCCTGAGCCCGGGGCGATGCTCCAGCAGTTTGGCAGCGCGGTCTGTTGTCCAGGGCGGCTGGGTCGGCGGCGCGGGCCAGTGACGATCCGGTAATTCGAGGGGACGCGTGGCCGGTGCTCGTGGTCTAATTACGGTGAGCCCTCTCTTGTGAGTCGTGTCGGTTCGTTCGGTCGCTGACCACTGCGAATACACGCCCTTCCCCGTGCTCGGCACTTACTTTCGGATCGGCAACTACAGAAATGGAGGAAACGGGTGACAGAACACTTCGCGCCAAACCGGCACCAAACAATTTGAATTGTAAACAAGTCGTGATTGTTCTCTCCTGACTTCGGAGTATTACGATGTGCTGTTTTCCAGCTTGATCTGTTTGACCTAATGATCACGAAAGAATATATTCATGGGTCACATTAGCCAAGAGCAAAGTCACGTCCTGCAAGACAAAGTCACCACAGTCACCGAAGTCCAATTCCAAGTCACGTCCTCCAAGACAAAGCATTTGCAAGCTGTGGTTACCACAATATTGCAGCTTGTTTGAGCGGCAGTGTGTTTGATTGGCAGGTGTCGACATGGTTCGCCAACGCTCGGCGCCGCTTGAAGCAGGTGGTGAGTGGCGAGCTGCTGCCCTGGCAGGAGCGGGTCAGACTCTACAACTCGTGCGTCAAGGGCAACGCCGAGCTGCTCTCGCTCTCGTCCGAGGACTCTGTCTGGCACGACGACGCCGCCAACGGTCAGTCCGCCAACGGTCAGTCTGCCGAGGGTCAGTCCATCAACGGTCAGTCCGCCAACGGTCAGTCTGCCGAGGGTCAGTCCATCAACGGTCAGTCCGTCAACGGTCAGTCTGCCAACGGTCAGTCTGCCGAGGGTCAGTCCATCAACGGTCAGTCCGTCAACGGTCAGTCCATCAACGGTCAGTCCAGCAACGGTCAGTCCATAAACGGTCAGTCCGCCAACGGTCAGTCTGCCGAGGGTCAGTCCATCAACGGTCAGTCCGCCAACGGTCAGTCTGCCCAGGGTCAGTCCATCAACGGTCAGTCCATCAACGGTCAGTCCGCCAACGGTCAGTCCATCAACGGTCAGTCCGTCAACGGTCAGTCCATCAACGGTCAGTCCATCAACGGTCAGTCCGCCAACGGTCAGTCATTCAACGGTCAGTCCGTCAACGGTCAGTCCATCAACGGTCAGTCCGTCAACGGTCAGTCCATCAACGGTCAGTCCATCAACGGTCAGTCCATCAACGGTCAGTCCGTCAACGGTCAGTCCATCAACGGTCAGTCCGCCAACGGTCAGTCCGCCAACGGTCAGTCCGCCAACGGTCAGTCTGCCGAGGGTCAGTCCATCAACGGTTAGTCTGCCGAGGGTCAGTCCATCAACGGTCAGTCCGTCAACGGTCAGTATGTCAAGGGCCAGTCTGTCAGGGGTCACCTTGGCCACCATCGGCCAGGGTAACTGCACTAACATCAGATCAGAAATACACTGGCCACCCAAGGGTTTCCAGAACGGTACAACATTGGCGATAGGCAACCCCAACGGACGACCCCGGTGGCTCAATGGGCGACGACCATATTAAGGCTTCCAAAACGGTGGAACCCGATGAAAACAAATATATGCCAAGCTAATGTCTTGACTAAGGAGCATTCTCACTTTGTAGCAGAACAGCCCGCAGGATTTCCACATCCGACAGTCACTGATCAGCACGAACAATTGGCGACGCTCTATGGCCCAGCATTCGACTGTGTCACTACACAGCTTATGGTTCTTCTCGTCAGATCTCCACTTGGTGGAACACAGCTTGTCAAGTTGTTGGGCGATGTCACTTTTTCCAGATGGACTTCACCACAGCTAAGCAACTCAGACGGCAGGCATTTGGACGTAATACCTCCTTCCCATTTAACAAACTAGTAGATATTATTTCCTCCTCTGTCCCTTTCTCCTTGCTCCACTGCTCAGACACGTTTGGAACAGAAACACCGGAAACGCGTCCATGTGAGGGACACGACAGTGTTGGGCATCATCGAGCAGACGTATGGCGCGAGCACTTTCAGAGCAGAGCTGCGACACATGCTGGGTGGGCGCTGTTCTGTAGCAGAGCTGCTACACATGCTGGGTGGGCGCTGTTCTTTAGCAGAGCTGCTACACATGCTGGGTGGGTGCTGTTCTGTAGCAGATATGCGACACATGCTGGGTTGGTGCTGTTCGGGAGCAGAGCTGCTACACATGCTGGGGGGTTGACGATGTTCGGGAGCAGAGCTGCGACACATGCTGGGGGTTGACGATGTTCTGGAGCAGAGCTGCGACACATGCTGGGGGTTGACGATGTTCTGGAGCAGAGCTGCTACACATGCTGGGGGTTGACGATGTTCGGGAGCAGAGCTGCGACACATGCTGGGGGTTGACGATGTTCGGGAGCAGAGCTGCTACACATGCTGGGGAGTTGACGATGTTCGGGAGCAGAGCTGCGACACATGCTGGGGAGTTGACGATGTTCTGGAGCAGAGCTGCTACACATGCTGGGGGTTGACGATGTTCGGGAGCAGAGCTGCGACACATGCTGTGGGTTGACGATGTTCTGGAGCAGAGCTGTGACGCATGTCAGCAATGTTTGAGGGCGCCGTCGGTAATACCTCACGGTGCCAACGGCACGCACGTGTTTGGTGGCTGAAGTGGCTGTGTGCCCGACGAACGGAGAGTGGGGGAGGGGCACAGAGTTGGCGGGAGGTGCGCCGCAGTCGCGGTGCTGGTGGGGAGGGGAGGTGTCTCGGCTGGGGGTGACAGGCCCGCCCGGCACGCGCTCGCCGGCGGCCGCGGCGGCACAGAGGAGAGGGAGGGGGGTCGGCGGAGAGGAGGGGACACAGCTGCAAGGTGCTCTATGGTTGTCACGCACGTGGCCATCTCCGACACTGCCGTCAAACAGCGTCACACCTCGCCAAACGCGCGCGCGGCGACTTTGATCTCGCTACTCTCGCTACAAGCTGGTGGCTGCCAATTATTGAGCATTACGTGTATGTATCGAAACATCCAGATTTCCTCGCATGGTGCCTGGCAGTGAATGGATGCTTCCGAAAGCTTTGGCATTAGGTACTGAATTTCATGCGAATATATTGTTTGATCTAAGAGAGCAACTAATGCACCAGGAGCACATCGATATGATGACGAATTGCTGCGAGCACCTAAAAAGCTGCTCTGTGCACAACAGAACACACGACAATATTGGCAATTGGTTACTAGCTTTACCGTTACCGATATACTGGGGTTTCTATGGCAACACCAAATAATATCTAAGATCATTGGTGTTCAAGTGTGGTTGGCATTACCCTATGCTAACCTACAATACTCTCATCTGTATATCCGTGCATTTAATCACGTTGTGCAGCGTATGTTCTTAGCAGCCATCACACATCAGATGACGTGGCGAATTATCATACCGCATTGAAGACACATTGATGGCACAGTAGTAGAACGGTGGGCTTTTCTAGGTCTAATTCCGCCCAGCATAGCGATAGCTTCGATGACTTCCTGTTTGCTGTCACGTTTCAAAGGTCGGTGATCCGATCCGATCCGATCGTAGTGAGCGACAGAGCATCGTGCAGAATGCACATTGGACGCGCGATGGCCTGTTTTTGCCGGCAGGTGCCGTAGGTCAGCCCGAGGTGACCGGCGGTGACACGACAGATCCGGCGCGAGCCGCACCTCTTGCCTGCCGCACCCCGGCCGCTGCCGAGACCGGCTCACCCAAGTACAAGAAGAAGATGCTGCTGCGCTACCTGAGCGACACGGAGAAGTACGCCAGCGGCGGCGACGGCGGCGACGGCGACGACGGCGACGGCGGCGACGATGCCAGCTGTGACTCGCGGCGACGGCCGGTCCGCCAGCCGGACTCGGCACCGGCGGCCGAGGGAGTCCCGCCGGGGCTGGCAGAGGGCGGCCCGGGCCAGATGCCGCCGGGGCTGGCAGAGGACGGCCCGGGCCAGATGCCGCCTGGGCTGGCAGAGGGCGGCCCGGGCCAGATGCCGCCGGGGCTGGCAGAGGGCGGCCCGGGCCAGATGCCGCCTGGGCTGGCAGAGGACGACCAGACGGCTGGCCCGCTGAAGGAGGCGCCCTCCAACCCGCCGCCGCCGCCGCCGCCGCCGCCGCCGCCGACCGCCGGCCCGCCGACCAACAACGGCTCCGTGCACGCCCGCCCAGCTGTGTCGACCAGCTGGCCAGCTGCTGACGGTCCCGGGCCGGCGGCCGGCGGCGCCGTGTGCTCCTCGTCGCGCGTGGCCGCTGCCCTCGGTCTGACCGACGCAGGGCTGCCCTCGTGCGACACGCGCCACCGAGACGAGTCGCCGCAGCCAGTGAAGCGGTCAGCCTCCTCCACACCGCCACGAGCCAGGAAGAGGCGGCCGCCGGCTGACGCGGAGCCCGCCGACTGCAGCGCCACCAAGCGGCGGCTGCAGTTCGACGAAGAGGGCGCCACCAAGCGGCGCCGGCTGAGTCCGGTGTCGGTGGCGCCATTGTGCTGTAACGCCGAGCTCACGGCCAGTCCGTTCGTGGCTCAGGGCTATGTCGCGCCAGTGCGCTACCCTGGTCTGGACCTGACACTCTGTCAGCAGCAAGCAGTTCAGCAGCAGCTACCCCAGCAGGAGTCACCCCAGCAGCAGTCACCTCTGGGCCAGCAACATCAGCAGCAGCAGCAGCAGCGCCAGCACCAACAGTACCAAGAGCAACAATGGCAACAATATGCACACTCAATGACATGTAAGCCTGAGAGAACCCATCCCTGCTTCTGGCTGAGGAAAGTAGAGCTTCTTCGGAAGTCCAGAGTCAATTACTTCACAAATGTTTAATGCAAGTAATACGACTATTTGAGTTATAGTGCCTTCACCAAATCTGAGTTATCAGCAGGCATGTGTTGATTGCATGCTTAAGCAGCAGCGTAGCCGCACATTTCCACTGACATACTCATTCCGTTGCCTTCTGCTCCACGCAGGCGCTGATTCTGCCACTGTAATCAGCACCGTCCACTGCCTGGGGCCTCTTGCCGGGTCGGGGGATGGCGCCTCGGACATCTGTTCCAGGAGCCAAGTTATAACGGAGTGGTGGCACACGGGCGCCTGAGTCCACTGGAACCCAGACGGTGGTCCGAGTAGAAGGCTGCTTTTGCAAGTGAATTGGGGAGAGTCGTAATCTGAGTACCTAGAGGGCAGCGGGAGCTGCCCCCTTCCTCCCTAAGTTAAACCAGCATCTGCTGTTGCTCGCCTGGCCACATTAGCTGGTCAATAGGTCGCCGCCTTCAAGCTGCACACAGTACCAGAGCCGGATGTACAACAATCAAAACGGCATCGACGTGGCGATGGTCCCGCCGAGGGTCGCCGAGGATCAGCGTGTATGCCTGTATGCTGAACAGCTGAGGTCACAGCTGTTTTGTGGCCATGGCCACAGCACCCAAAGTGGCACCGTATTAACATCTTCACCAGTCACCTCTTCTTCATAGCAGCGGTTTGGCTGAGAGCTATTGTTGCATACCTATTGAGTTACGCAGCTTGGAGCTATTGAGGATGAGCTATTGTTGCCCTTGTTGAGGTTCAATTCGCAGGAAAACTAATCATTAATCACTCATACATGATGTGTTCTTTTGTCATCTCTTCCTAATGTCGTTAAAGGGTAGAGATTGAGTATTAATATGTGGTGATTGAGCACCATCCAAGTTTTGCTCAGAAGAACCTAGATTATTGAAACCTAGCGTGAGGTTCGCATGGCAGCACATGAAAGCATGTGCATCCCGAAAGCGTCAGCACATGCCACAGCGCCACCTGCAGTTTCCGGAGGACTTCAGAGCACTCGTGACCTAGTTGGCTGAATGTCCCTGTGCCAACTCTTGTTCATTCCGTTAACTGGTGTGGTCTTTGTGGTCACCTTCTGGTCCTACCTATTTCGCTACCTGATATGTCCTTGTGTCATCTATTTCATCACCTAATGTATCCTTGTGCCACCTATCGCACCATCTGACGTGTTTTTGTGCCATCTATCTCGTCACCTGATGCATCCTTGTGGCACCTATCATCACCTAATGTATCCTTGTGCCACTTATCGCATCACATGATGTGTCCTTGCGCCACCCACCTGATCACCTAATGTAACCTTGTGTCACCTGCATCTACATCTAATGCATCCTTGTGCCACCTATCATGACATGATGTATCCTTGTGCCACCCATCGCATCACCTGATGTATCCTTGTGCCAACCGCCATCCACCTGGTTGCCTGTCAGGCAGTTCCACCAGCGCTGACGTGTGCGCGCGCGTGTCGGCAGTGGTTCCGTGGGTGCCGATGTGGGCCGGCCAGCCGCCAGCCTTCTGGGACACTCTCTCCGGAGAGGCCGCCTACCGCCAGGGGTCGCAGCCACAGCCGGGCCACTGGCAGTGCTGGCCACCGCCCGGCGACGCCCGACCCGCCTACCTGCCGCTCACCTGACGCGTGAGTGACGTCACACCGGCGCCGGCCACCGCCCGGCGACGCCCGACCCGCCTACCTGCAGCTCACCTGACGCGTGAGTGACGTCACACCGGCGCCGGCCACCGCCCGGCGACGCCCGACCCGCCTACCTGCCGCTCACCTGACGCGTGAGTGACGTCACACCGGCGCCGGCCACCGCCCGGCGACGCCCGACCCGCCTACCTGCCGCTCACCTGACGCGTGAGTGACGTCACACCGGCGCCGGCCACCGCCCGGCGACGCCCGACCCGCCTACCTGCCGCTCACCTGACGCGTGAGTGACGTCACACCGGCGCCTGCCTGTCTGCCGGCAGTGACGTCAGACCGGCGCCGGCCTGTCTGCCGGGAGTGACCTGTCAGGTCGGTGCTGTGAGCCGGCATGTAGCTGCAGCCAGAGACAGTCGCTGGTCTCGCTCTCGGCGGCACGGTCTGCAGCCAGAGACAGTCGCTGGTCTCGCTCTCGGCACCGTATGCCGCCGGAGACAGTCGCTGGTCTCGCTCTCGGCACGGTCTGCCGCCAGAGACAGTCGCTGGTCTGCTCGGTACGTCTGCCGCCAGAGACAGTCGCTGGTCTCGTCTCGGCACGGTCTGCCGCCGGACAGTCGCTGGTCTCGCTCTCGGCATCGTCTGCCGCCGGAGACAGTCGCTGGTGTCGCTCTCGGCACGGTCTGCCGCCGGAGACAGTCGCTGGTCTCGCTCTCGGCATGGTCTACCGCCGGAGACAGTCGCTGGTCTCGTCTCGGCACTTGCCGCCAGACAGTGCTGGTCTCGTCTCGGCACGGTCTGCCGCCGGAGACAGTCGCTGGTCTCGTCTCGGCATGGTCTGCCGCCGGAGACAGTCGCTGGTCTCGCTCTCGGCACGGTCTGCCGCCGGAGACAGTCGCTGGTCTCGCTGGCACGGTCTGCCGCCGGAGACAGTCGCTGGTCTCGCTTCGGCACGTCTGCCGCCGGAGACAGTCGCTGGTCTCGCTCTCGGCACCGTATGCCGCCGGAGACAGTCGCTGGTCTCGCTCTCGGCACGGTCTGCCGCCAGAGACAGTCGCTGGTCTCGCTCTCGGCACGGTCTGCCGCCGGACAGTCGCTGGTCTCGCTCTCGGCATCGTCTGCCGCCGGAGACAGTCGCTGGTCTCGCTCTCGGCACCGTATGCCGCCGGAGACAGTCGCTGGTCTCGCTCTCGGCACGGTCTGCCGCCGGACAGTCGCTGGTCTCGCTCTCGGCATGGTCTACCGCCGGAGACAGTCGCTGGTCTCGCTCTCGGCACGGTCTGCTGCGCCCATGAGTCGACCGTCTTCTGCGAGCTCGATGTGTGACTCTCGAGTTCAAGTGGGTCGCGGATGTCCGCCATGGAAGCGGACAGCCGCCATCGAGCTGGCACGTGTTTAGTCAGTACTGTCAGTACTGTCAGTCAGTACTGTCAGCGGTGCTCGCCAGCCATGGGCAATTTCGGCCGATGTGACGTCCAGTCTGCTGTGGTGTCATTGTGGAGAGGCCGGTCGGTCTTAACCCTTCTCCTGCCGATGCGACAGATCGTACCACAACTCTGCTGACGATGTTAGAGACTGCACTATCGCTTTTCTGCTGAAGTCAGCGGTCAGACTATCCTGCTGCTCGGGTCGAAAGCCGCCCTCCTGCTGCTGACATGGGAGGTCGGACCATGCTGTGACTGATGTGAGGCAGCACAGTTCATACACTGCTGCTGATGTGGGAGGCCGGACCATCCTGTGGCTGATGTGTGGCAGCACAGTTCATACACTGCTGCTGATGTGGGAGGCCGGACCATCCTGTAGCTGATGTGTGGCAGCGCAGTTCATACACTGCTCTGATGAGGGAACAGGGACCATCCCCATAAGGGCAAAATGTACATACAGCTGCACTGGCAGACCTGAGTGGGTATACCTACACGCATTCTTTCGCCTGTAAGCTGGACTTCGGGGCGTTTTCAGGTTCGTTGACGGACTCAGAGTTTGCTATTTTGTATAGAGACGACCGATTACTTGCATAGTCTTTCATGACATTGTTCTATCGCACGTTTCGTTGTTATTTGCTTGTGAAAGAGAAGTGTAAATACCTATTGGACCTGACAGCCATGTTACATTGTTCACTTTTGCGCATGCCTGCGTAATTTCCTTTCAAGAGCATCTACTTTTGGTTCGTGCTAGTTGCTGATCGTCGACAGCTGAAGCCGCCTTTCACGCTTAGTAGTGGTCGATGTGGTCCGAATTGAGAAGCTAAGAATTCAGATTCTAAAAACTGAGAACCTAATTGAGGGTGGCCATCTGTTGTTGACCACTTTACTGTCATGGTGACGGCTTGACTGACGATTCTGCGCCGCCCACCATGTCGGTACATGGCAATATCTGGTGCTCTGAGCAGCCCGCCATCTCGGTACATGGCAATATCTGGTGCTCTGAGCAGCCCGCCATGTCGGTACATGGCAATATCTGGTGTTCCCCACCAGTAGTGATGTTATCACCGCCATGACAGAACACGGCAATATTGTGTGGTCCCCACCAGTAATGATGCTATCACGGTATCATGGTATCGCCGCTGGCTCGTGCTTCCCATGTGTGTGTGTGTGTGTGTGTGTGTGTGTGTGTTTTGGTCAGCGTGGCTCTGGCGTTTCAAGTAACGCCATAGCGCCCGTCGCTTAAGGCGGCGCAGATGGGAATCTCTAGTCATATCAATGGCCGCCGGTCGTCGCTAGCAAGCGCCAACTGCCGTACATTTTCCCTGTGTCTAGTCTGAACGTTACCTCCTGCGCCGATTAACGCGAGGCAGCTGCTGGTGTGGTTCGTGCTCGCCTGGGTAGAGCTTGGGAGCCGTCTCTTTGGCTCCTCCTCTGTCAAGCTCCTTAACAGTCCCAGTCCTCCTGTGGTGCAAAGGTGGCGGAACGGGGGAGGGGTATGGGGCCAGTGCTCTTAAGACGACAATGGGGTCTGACACTCCCTTGTCAAGCAGTCCGGATTAGGAAGGCCCCTTGTGACTACAGGGGGTCTCCCTGGCATTACCTGGTCTGGCACCCTGATATTACTGGAGGCCACCCTGGGATTACGAGAGGCCTCCTGAGATTACAGAATGCCCATTGGGATTACATGGGCCCCCTGGGACCGAAGGTGGCCCCTCACCTCCCCATGTAGTTCCTGCACGACGCCTTCCACGCCATTGGTAAACAAAATCACTTTACGTGGGCTCGGCTACAATTTGGAAAATATCATGTAGCGGTAATATCATGTAGCGGTAATATCATGTAGCGGTAATATCATGTAGCGGTAATATCATGTAGCGGTAATATCATGTAGCAGTAATATCATGTAGCGGTAATATCATGTAGCGGTAATATCATGTGGCGGTAATATCATGTAGCGGTAATATCATGTAGCGGTAATATCATGTAGCGGTAATATCATGTAGCGGTACTTTAGCATGTGCTTAGGTCTGGCAGACTTAGTCCCTGCGGAGAGTCCACACCCCCTCCACAAATGGGGACCCCCGGGGGCCCAGAAGAGGGGAGAAGACCACCCCCGGCTTGGCCTCCTCCTGCGTGCCGACGTTCCGCCGCCTCTGCTGTGATGCACAGGTGTACAGTGATTCAAGTCTTTCGTGCCCGCACAAACAACCCTGTCAGATGCTTTACAACTGGCGTTTTGTATGTTTATACTGGATATGCCCCGACTGAGTGTGTTGTGTTGCGGTAACCGTTAGACCCTGGGTAGGTTCATGTAGCGGCCACCAATGAACACCTAATTCGTCACACGCCTGTGTGTCTAATGACCTCTGTAAGGTGAGACCTCACCTTGATTTGCGTCATCTTGTATTCGTATGTCAACGGTAAATGATTTATTGTGAGAATTAACAACATATTCACCAATTTGTGGATCATTTCATGCACAGAGAACTAGAATACCGACTCAGTAGATATTTCGTGTCACAAGGTATAAACCTAATGTGAATTAGCACAGATTAGTGGGGACTAACACTTCAGCATTACATTATATTCAGTGTCAGCCCATGGGACAGGGAAAGTTGCTGCATTAATAGATTCTGAAAACTTTGCATTGTTCTATGTTGATGTACGTACGTAAATGAGACTCCAAAATCCCTCCCTGCCTGCTAACTTCAAAGTAACTCCAGCATTGATATGAAGAGTTCATTTTCTGTACTATTTATTGGCTGGATGCACTGGAAACTGTTCTACACCCAGCTCGGGTGTGAACCCGCGGGGCGGGTGTTACTAATCAGGTGCGAAACTACGCCCCAGGGCGGGTGTCGAAAAACACCTACATCAAGTGTGTAACAACGCCTCAACAACGTGTGAACACTCCACATTTGCATTTTTATCGGATAACACTTCAGAAAAACCCTCGTTTGAGTGCTGCATGCGAGTGAAAACACCCCCATGAAGTGCAAGCACGATAAATGTACACTCGCTCCTTTGCAACACTTCGGAATACACTCCGCTCGAGTGCAACAACAGAAAGAAAACAACTTCATGTGGTGAAAACACCTTCACTTCAAAATGTACACTTGTTTCTTTTGTAGCACTTCATAAACCGCTTTGTTCGAGTGCTACACCTGAGTGAAAATACGCCCATTGGTTGCATTTAATATATCTATTACCCATACTAAACACTATTTTGCATTCGATTTGCAAAATCAACACCTAACACGAGTGTAAAGCTGCTTGGAACACTTTGGATGGTCGTTTCTCACTGGAGCTACACTTAGATCGCAGGTCGATGCAGAGTGTGATGAAATGGCACTGATAATTCACACCCGATACCTTCCGATTGTTGCGTGTCACAGGCCTAATTGGTGTAAGACAGCGCTTCAACAGAAATAAATACGCTCAATTCATGGCCTCCGATGACGTCCGATCACGTGATCATTGCACAGGTGTAGTTCGCCACAGGCGTCAGTCACGTGAATCACAACCCATTTTGCCGCCAGTTCCACGCAGGATGTATGCAACACCTTGTCAGAGTGTAAGACCAGCTGAATGGACATCGCGTTTCCGCCATCTTTCTTCCGTCCCCCGTCGTCGTCGTGCAGTGCGCCAACTGTTTCTCAGTTCTTTCTGCTTTTTCTAGCTCATTGATGTGGTTTAACAGGCCCTGATTTGCTCATTTAGATGGCATTGACCATTACGGTTTGGATGTGGTTAATTTGTTGTGGTATCGGCTGGGCTGGGGTTCTCTCACGAAGCCCGGGGATCCAAGTCCTTATTTTCAAAACATATTTTCAGATTGCATAAGGAAAATGATAACTTAACATTAGCAGGGTGCCAAACCAGGGGGTCCAGACCTCTGACCAACCTGAGATCTCCAGCCATGGGTATCGGTGAGACAGCAGTTGAACATGACAACCATGCTGGTTTGAATATAATGCATTACCTGCATGTTTATACATATTGTTATAGTTAAATGGACAAGTAAAATCCAGATTACAATGGCACAAGATGATATACTCGAAATAGGAACACCCTTTTCCGAACATATCATCTTGTGCCCTTGCAATCTGTATGTTTAAGCATGTACAATCCATTTATGACGCATCCTGAATAGTGGAATTTTACGTACGCACCATACGATTGCATATATTCCAACATGCTATCACCCCTCAACGTTTTGTACGCCT
Source organism: Ashinkailepas kermadecensis (assembly GCA_034440615.1). NCBI lineage: Eukaryota > Metazoa > Arthropoda > Thecostraca > Neolepadidae > Ashinkailepas > Ashinkailepas kermadecensis. Next base: position 154,879 of record JAOTOM010005057.1, read on the forward strand.
AGAAATCATAATGTGGATTAAAGGTACCACTGCGCCGAGATAACACCAGGACTACTGCAGCGGCAGGATAGACAACACGATCGGCAACACGAGATAACACCAGGACTACTGCAGCGGCAGGATAGACAACACGATCGGCAACACGAGATAACACCAGGACTACTGCAGCGGCGGGATAGACAACACGATCGGCAACACGAGATAACACTAGGACTACTGCAGCGGCAGGATAGACTACACGATCGGCAACACGAGATAACACCAGGACTACTGCAGCGGCGGGATAGACAACACGATCGGCAACACGAGATAACACCAGGACTACTGCAGCGGCAGGATAGACAACACGATCGGCAACACGAGATAACACCAGGACTACTGCAGCGGCAGGATAGACAACACGATCGGCAACACGAGATAACACCAGGACTACTGCAGCGGCGGGATAGACAACACGATCGGCAACACGAGATAACACCAGGACTACTGCAGCGGCAGGATAGACAACACGATCGGCAACACGAGATAACACCAGGACTACTGCAGCGGCAGGATAGACAACACGATCGGCAACACGAGATAACACCAGGACTACTGCAGCGGCGGGATAGACAACACGATCGGCAGCACGAGATAACACCAGGACTACTGCAGCGGCAGGATAGACAACACGATCGGCAACACGAGATAACACCAGGACTACTGCAGCGGCAGGATAGACGACACGATCGGCAACACGAGATAACACCAGGACTACTGCAGCGGCGGGATAGACAACACGATCGGCAACACCCATTTCACGCACCTAGAATAGGTAAATGAAATGCTGCAGTAGTCCTGTTGTTATCACGGTCCAGTGGTACTTCGCATCCACATTATGATTTTGATGTGTACAAAGCGTCGATGAGTGATTTATGTTGAAACATATGCAATCGTATTGTAAGTACGTTAAATGCTACTATTAAGGATATGTCATCAATAGAATGTACATGCATAAGCATGATAACAAATGGTTTTCAAAGCAGGGCGATTGTCATGCTCCACTGCTGTCTCACTGATGCAACGTGAAACACATAGCCAACATCCAAGTCGCAATTACGCTGTTTATGATGCAAATCTCGGTTCGGTACGGTACCGAACCGAGATGAGGCGATGCTAGTATCATTTAGAAAGGGGTACTGAGTGCATCGAAATATGCGTCTAGGTTGATACAGAGATGCCATTTTGCAGATTTAAGTACCTAAGAGGACTAAAAATTGAAAATATTTGTACCATTAGGCTGTCCAATACAATTATTTCATGCTCAATTACCTACACTTATTACCGTATCCGCCTATGCTTCCATCTTTTTGGTACCTTTCCTGCCAGAATCTCGGTCCTGGTTGCCGACCGGGGCCGAGATGAAGCAAGATACTTTGATAGTGATGGGCAAAATTTCCAACCAATGACAGGCAGCCAATAACTGTAACTGCCATTTTTATTGGTGGAAGCTCTCATTCCACTCGGCCTGCATTGATTGGAAACATTCGCACCGACGGCGTCTAGGCGCGGCTATACTCTGAACTGAAAATGACATTTCACAGAATTGCACTGATTTACCAGCTTGAAATAATTGTATTTGGATGCAAATAACTGGAAGCTATCTTCACACGCGGCGCATGCTAAGTTTTGGTTCCCTATCAACATTCTCAGACTGCAAGAGTGATTCACCAAATGTTTACAGGTCTAGCTGGGCATAGCTGAGGTAAGGGAGGGCTAATTCTGGGTTGAATTTGTCAATTTGTGATTTGTGAAAGGTGTGGAAATTATACCAAGGAGGGGGCGACCCCTCAAGCATGTTCTTAGCTTGGATGTCAAATTGTAAAGATATGCTCGGAAAGCTGGGAGTGGAAAACTTTGGTAATACAAAAATTAGAACGACGATGGGGACGGAGTGTATGACTTCCAACAATATTGGGAGAAAGGAGTGGGAAATTATTCCAAGCTGTGTGCCATTTGCCACTGAAATCTGTAATTTTTTGGATAATTGTTGATGACCTACCTCCAGGTTCCATTGGTGTTTGTCATGAGGTGTCCATTGGTGTTTGTCCATGTACATGAGTTCGTAATTTCCATAATATCACATCATGTAAGCTGGTTAATAAATATATTTTATGTGGATGCCAGTTGCATAGATTCTATCTCAAGTAGAAGTGGAGCTTCTCTAAGATGATTGCGATCTTCTCAATTGAAGAGATCTTCTCAAGAGATCTTCTCTAAGATATTCTCTAAGATCCAGCGTGCACCAAAATACCTATGACTAAGGGTGGACATGATGTTGGAACTGAACCAACCGCAGTCTTATGGGAAGGCCCACCTCAAAGCTTCATTTCAGCTTGAATTAAGTTGACATGGAGTTGAAACGAGCCTGTTTATAAATAACTGTTCTGCTCAATTTGGTTGCAACATCATTACAATACAGCATTCAACATGTGTATAGTTCTGTTACGTGTGATGTTTAACTTTATGCTAAATATTGATGTTTTGTAATGTCATTGACGGTAATTTTAAGTAAGCAATTGAAGGCAGTGTGATTATACCATGTATATTAGTTTTATCAAAACCATTTCTCTTTTCTTTGTTAATAATAGTGGTATTTTGATATGCATATTGATGCAACGAATTTATGTAGCTACAGGTAAAGCAGCGGGCACCAGTGGAGTTTCCTAATGTCTAATGGTTAAGGATGGAAGTGATGGCGTAGGTTGAACCTAACCTATGCTAACCTAGCCCAACCTAGCCTAGCCTAACCTAACCCATCCTAATCTAATCTAACCTAACCTAACCTACCTGAGCCTAACCTAACAAACTTGTCAATTAATAACTGCTCTGCTCAACATGATTGGAACCACTTGATTTTGGAGTTGCATCATTCAAAGTCTATGCAGTTTTTGTATGTGCAAGGTTGCAGTTATTTTACTGTCATTAACATCGATCTTGAAGAAGCGATTTAGCCCGTGTGGTACTACTATTTATGTAAGTATTACCACACCGATTGCTTTTTACCGTAGTGATGCCGATGGTATTTCAAATACATGTTAATGTTGTTAATTGTTGCACCTGCAGGTGAAGTGGTGAACAGTGGTAGAGCTTCCTATGATTTTCGTGAATCCTGGACCCACCATCTTTGTCCTGGCCCAACCAACTTCTGGTTCTTTTATCATCAGATCCTATGGGCTGGGCTTCGTCAACAAAATTGGCAGCACTCACTATGTATTGGACTCACTATGTATTGTCTATACATAGTGAGTGTATGTCTATACACTCACTATGTCCATGTATTGGACCTCACCAATCATATTTTAGCTTCTCCACCCATTGCAGTGAGCATGCACATTATACACCCATACACCCATGGTGCAGAACAGCCACTGATAGGATGCATTCCAATCATTTGCCATTTGTGACATTTCACACCGCTTCTGAGAGAGGAGATTGGTCTTTGCTGCTGCAAAAGGTTGCTAGAAGATTATACAATATAATTTTACATTCTGAAATCACGTGATGATTTTAATTGCAAGGATGACATTTCTAGCCTTTGATACCTTCAAAGGAAATGCAAAGCTGCGTGAGGGTGAATTCCATAGAATATTTGTACCAAAATAGCAGGTGATGATAACTCCATTGTGCAATAGGAATTATCCTCATCGATAGAGCATCACACTAGATGGATTGTGTGAATGCAATAATTTTTCAAAGACTTGCTGTGTTAAAATAGATACTTTTGTGTTGCATATATGTGAAGAAGTAAAATCGAGTAAATGGCGGGTATCAGTGTAATAATGCAATTTCTGTAAATCATCTAAAAACCATTTATATTTTCCTTGATTAAAATAATGATAGCCTACAATGAATATGTCCGTTCAATTAAGTGTAACAAATAGGAAGGACTCCTCACTATTTGTTGGGGGAGGTAACTTATCCTTCCCAAAATGTTGCTGAGCGTTAGCATGTGTATGTGGGCGTTGACTGGGAATAACTACACGAACAAATACATTTCCCTCCCCTCAGTCATTTTGGAAATATTTCGCCCCTGGCAGATATATATGCATGCACCAAAATGTCATTCAGATGTTGCGGAGCTAACTATCGACCAAGGAACATTTCACAAAAACCGTAAAACCCCAGCACCTCCCTCCCTTCGTCGGTATGATGTGCTTAACTCCTCGTCCACTAAGCATTCAAGTGCTACACTTCGACTGGGTAAAGTACTGCTGTATCCATACGTTTTATTCGGATGGGGGCACCTATCATGTGAGTACCATCTCACCGTGTAGGGGCCACTAATTTTTAAGTGGGTGCACTTGAACCCGACCTCAATGGATGCACTGCTCTCGGAGGTGACACCTGCTGGAGCTTTCGGTGGCGAGACGCATTTGCGGATCCAGCTGCCCAGTTGGTGGAATGGGAGGAAGGTGGAAATAAAAACAAGTATTTTTGTTCCTCTGATTTCGGCAATGTACGTCTGAAACATCGTCATAAAAACGATATTTGACTAACCAAATTTGTCTAGAATTTGAGAAAGCGCCGAAGAAGTCTGACTTCATAAAATATGGTGGGAGTGGGGACAGTAATTACCCCAAGACAGTAATTAACCAAATTACTGTCTTGGGGTTGGCGGGAGTGGGGGAGGGAGCATGGTCCGAATGTCCCGTAGATTCGCTAGTGGTAAAGCGCATTCCAGCCACCAGAGGGGTACCTTTAGCCGCACAATTATAGGGGACGTAGTTGGGCTTTTAAGGGGACGTAGTTGGGCTTTCAGGCGTGCCATTCTCCGATTGGAAAACTACTACTCGGGTTTCCCCTTGTGATAACCCATCGATATTTGGTAGCTTAGATATATATTTGTTCTGAGTATAGTGCAGTGACACGGGAACTCTCCCAAAGTTGTGTGAGAGGGGCGGGAAGAGCCAATTTGAAGTCGATTCTTTCTATCATCGGTGAAGTCAGGATTTTTTTTTAAAGAGGGGCGACCAAAATATAAAATGAAAAGGGACAGCTTTCGGCACGCGAAGCGGGCCGAAAGTTTTAGGTTTTGCGTGGTGAAAATTTCAAAATTTCGCGTTTCATCTAGCGTATTTTTGGTTCCTAAGGGGCGGGCATGTTTGGCTGCATCTCTCCTTTCTATGCAAAGCCTATCAGGTTTATGTTAAGCCATTGAAGGTGGATCGGAGCCCGAAAAGAGCAGATTTGGTAAAACGCTGAAAAATTCGGTAAAATGCTTAAGCTGAGCAGATTCGGCAAAACGCCCTTAATTATCATTATAGCTGTTCATATTCTGCCAGAGTACTCGACATGAACCGTGCTCTCTATTGTTCCATCGGTGCCAATGCTGTATTACTTACTCTGCTACCAAACGTAGATGCAACCAAATTACTGTCAGAATATAATAGCTTTCTAGATATTACGAACTAGTATATTTGGGTACGCAGCGGGACCAAGTACTTTTCAAGATTGCATCGTAAACAGCGTACATGCCATATAACTGAACAAATCAGGGCTTTCTCTTGGATGTAGTTTCCAGGCGTTGTAGGACTTTCATCTTCTCTCGGTGCTCTGGACGACAGAAAGAACTGAGAAACAGCTTGGCGCACTGGACGACGACGACGGGGGACGGAAGAAAGATGGCGGAGACGCGATGTCCATTCAGCTGGTCTTACACTCTGACAAGGTGTTGCATACATCCTGCGTGGAACTGGCGGCAAAATGGGTTGTGATTCACGTGACTGACGCCTGTGGCGAACTGCACCTGTGCAATGATCACGTGATCGGACGTCATCGGAGGCCGTGAATTGAGCGTATTTATTTCTGTTGAAGCGCTGTCTTACACCAATTAGGCTTGTGACACGCAACAATCGGAAGGTATCGGGTGCGAATTATCAGTGCCATTTCATCACACTCTGCATCGACCTGCGATCTGAGTGTAGCTCCAGTGAGAAATAACCATCCCGAGTGTTCCAAGCAGCTTTACTCTCGTGTTAGGTGTTGATTTTGAGGATCTGGTATAAGTGTCTTCAGTGTATGGGACTGAACTATAGCGTGATGTCGCTTGAAAGCCTTTGTTTCTGTCCAGTCCGGATCGGTGAAGATTACTTCATATTCAAGCAATGCGGTCAGACAAATGCACATTGTTAGAACAAATTTGATTTGATACACCAAGCAGATCAAACATGTAACTTGGATATTAGTCCTAACTCAAATTCAAATACGAAAGTGTTGTCAAAGTTATTTTCATCCTACTGACTGAACGATACCGACTTTGCAAACTGTCGCTTGCGGCCATCCTAATAAAATGCAAGGTCTCACTAGAGTCGTATTTGAACTTGATGAAACCCTTCATGTTGGACCTTACCCACACATTCACATTGCTACTTGTATTGCTGACAGTAGGCAAGTCGTCAAACGACCGTAGCTCTTCCAGCTGGGACACCATTTGGCGTACACTTGGCTCAGCTTCACGCCCGTGTTGCCACACTCTTGTCTGCAGGACGATCAGTGTGACGATAATGTGCCTCAACACCCCAAACAGAAGACATGGCAGCTCATTAGCGTTGTGGGCTGGACGGCTTCACGTTGTCGGCTGGACAGCTTCACGTTGTCGGCTGGACGGCTTCACGTTGTCGGCTGGACGGCTTCACGTTGTCGGCTGGACGGCTTCACGTTGTTGGCTGGACGGCTTCACGTTGTCGGCTGGACTGTTACGTTGTTGACTGGAAGGCTTCACGTTGTTGGCTGGACGACTTCACGTTGTTGGCTGGACGGCTTCACGTTGTCGGCTGGACGGCTTCACGTTGTCGGCTGGACGGCTTCACGTTGTCGGCTGGACGGCTTCACGTTGTCGGCTGGACGGCTTCACGTTGTCGGCTGGACGGCTTCACGTTGTCGGCTGGACGGCTTCACGTTGTCGGCTGGACGGCTTCACGTTGTTGGCTGGACGGCTTCACGTTGTTGGCTGGACGACTTCACGTTGTCGGCTGGACGGCTTCACGTTGTCGGCTGGACGGCTTCACGTTGTCGGCTGGACGGCTTCACGTTGTCGGCTGGACGGCTTCACGTTGTCGGCTGGACGGCTTCACATTGTCGACTGGACGGCTTCACGTTGTCGGCTGGACGGCTTCACATTGTTGGCTGGACAGCTTCACATTGTTGGGGTCGATAAGGAGTTTGTAATTTGGTGCTCGGCAATTTCAGTTATAAATCGCAGATTATGAATGCCACTTCAATTCATAGCATTTAGACCAGCATTTTGGACGTGCGTTTCCGCTGAACAAATTACTTGGCACACTTGTGTTGATTTAGATTTTGCATAACTATTTTACCTTTTTTTGTACAAAAAAGTTGCTAATAGTGCGCCCACCAGGAGGCCCAAGACCTCGCCTATTCCTAAAGGTTCTCGACCAGCGCACCGAGTGGTTAGGTTATTGGAGCTCAGTATCGAAACATCACTTTGCCAGTGGGTGCAAGATCCCCAGAGCGCTTCAGCAGATGTCGTCGCGTGGTACATGTTTGGCTTACACGTTTCCTTCAGCAGGTCATGTGTCCTCTTGTGGAGTATATGTTTTGCATCACCATCCTTCTCCAATACCGACGTCCTGGGCGCACTGCCAGAGTCTCGTTTAACATGCGAACACCTGGGGCTACTTCCCCCTTACTGGTGTGACCCCCACAGTAAGCCTCCCCTCCCATTGCTCTAGCTGTACTGCAGATGCAAACTCTCCTCGGTTATGCCACGTCTGGACCACCTGGGATCCAGACGACTTACCCAGCAGCCAAAATGACAACGTGGTACGTCAACGTGCTGGTGTTGTCAGGCATACGCATGGAGCAACTGCAACATCAACCAATTGCGCTCATGACAATTGACGATATTTGGCAAACCGTCGTTGTTTTTTTTCAGCATAGTATTGCTGTTTAGGATTTGAACTGTTTGTTAATCGTTAAAATATGAGATCATTATGCTGTAATGATTTGGCCAGCAAGCAAAGTTCTGAAATAACTACCTTTGGTGAGATGGCATATGATATTTTCTGCAGCAAAGTGTACATTTTGTGTTGACGATGCTCTGAAAGGTATCGTCCGATGCTGTATATTTGTACATACGCCTCGATGACGCGTGGTTGTCCGTTCGATGAACGTGTGCACTACTCGCCAGCTGTCAGTCCTGATGTGTTTGTGCTGTCATCATGATACCAATAAATGCAGATAAAATTGTTGTCCCTCAACGTGGTTTTTCAAAGCAGTGATGATGTGAACAACTACGGCTCCACACACTTGCGCCACTTGACACATTATCACCAGAGCATACATGCACTTGACACATTATCACCACAGCATACATGCACTTGACACATTATCACCAGAGCATTATCCACTTGACACATTATCACCAGAGCATACATGCACTTGACACATTATCACCACAGCATACATGCACTTCGCGCAGACCGAATTGCACGCGAAGCCCGGTGACCGTGGGTAACAATGTCGGCGCACTATTGACATTGAGCGCGGTGTCTGTGTCGGCGCACTATTGACATTGAGCCCGGTGTCCGTGGGTAGCAGTGTCGGCGCACTATTGACATTGAGCGCGGTGTCCGTGTCGGCGCACTATTGACATTGAGCGCAGTGTCCGTAGGTAACAATGGCGGCACACTATTGACATTGAGCGCAGTGTCCGTAGGTAACAGTGTCGGCGCACTATTGACATTGAGCCCAGTGTCCGTGGGTAACAGTGTCGGCGCACTATTGACATTGAGCCCAGTGTCCGTGGGTAACAGTGTCGGCGCACTATTGACATTGAACACGGCAGTGGGCGCGTGACGGATGACGCAGCCGCTGACCCGCCGCCATCTCGGCACCATTTATTGGCCGGCCGTCTGCCTGGGAGGTCACGGCCCCTCATCGTTAGTCAGCGCAGCGCCGCCAGCTGTTGGGGCGTGACCTTGAAGCGGGGGGCGGCAGGCCGCAGACGGCGCACCACGGCGCCCACCAGAATCACCGCCGCTCCCAGGTCCACTCCAGGTCAGCAATGGTACGGCTATGTGATCGATAACCATGCTTTTTACGTCTTGGAGAGGTCTAGTATTTTATCATCCATTGCCTTTGTAGATGTGTTCCAGCCGTTTAATCATACTATTTACGGAGCTTCTGAAGTTTCCTGTCTGATTTTTGCTCTCCGCTTCTTATCGCGTCATGACAGAACTCTGAAACTTCGTGACTTTTCCTAAAGATCTTTTGCACGTGTTATGCAGAACATGTTTTGTCTTGGTTAATCAAGGAGAGCATGTCAGACCTATTATTTACAGTTGGATGAAATTTCAAATCCAGTGAGATATTCACATGTTTAGTTCGTAGGTATTAAATTTTAGCTAACACCATTTATGCCGAACACGTACATGCTGCACATTTGGCGTTACTAAATATGCACGTAAATGACAGACGGTTCCAGAGTAAAGAAGTAGGAGGGCTTATGGTGGGTTTCAAAACGACAATAATGGAAGCCCTTGCCACACCTTCACATCATTGTTGGTTTCCTGGGAATTGCTCTGGTCAAAAACATAAAATGTTCGGCATGGGCGGATCAAGGTTAGCTTTGGAGAGGCGTTTATGCTGGATATGTAAGATGACTGGTGCATAATAATTAGAGAGTAAGCAAGCCTGGCTGTCCCCGAGATTTCAGAACGAGTGGTGTTTTACGCATGTTTTATGCACCGACTGATACACAAGATGTTGTGGGCAGAGGCGGACCCAGGATAAACAAATAAGGCGGCTACTCCATTTTTGTGTACTTGACATCGTCTAGGAAGTAATTTTGTTTTCATCTGTGGAGCCTAACCCGTCTCGGGGCCGTCCACGCCGTCTTAGGGACCTCTTCGTCTATCTCGGGGTCTCCTCTGTAGTTTTGGGGGCCCTGGGACCCCTTTTGACCTTGGTCCTCCTTTCTGATCTCGGATACCTTCTTTCTGGCCTTGGGCGCATTCTCCTCCACTTCAGTGACTTCTTCTCCCTTCTTGGGGTATATTGTTTCCCCGGAAACCTCCTCTTTCACTCTGTTTCATCATTTGGCCTGCGTTAGTGGCACAAAAGGATTCCTTGTGGAAAGAACGAAATAAAGAGTTTCCTGCAGCTTGAGGGACTATTGGTTTCAGTGTCCTCATTTTGTGCTAAAAGGGTCTCCAATGGGTCAAAGGTTCTTAATGGCGCTCTTCTGGCGCCCTTCGTTACATATTCATAGTTTTTTTTTAAAACTCGCCATATGAGTTCCCCGTTGCATCAGTAGCGAATCGATATTTCTATTTCTACGGATGCCATGCCATTCTTTGGTAACCGCGACCTTACCCGCGCAGGAGGGCATACATGGCGAAACCTGAGGGGGATCAAAAACGCCTTCCTCCGTCTGAGAAGTGGGGGACTCGTCGTCTCACCCCCTCTGTTTCTCGGTTCCTGCATACATACATACACACATACACACACACACACACAGACATATATATATATATATGTATATATATATATAAGTATATATATATACATATATATATATACATATATATACATATATATATATATATATATATATATATATATATATATATATATATATATATATATATATATATATATATACATATACATATACATATACATATACATATACATATACATATACATATATATATATATATATATATATATATATATATATACATATATATATATATATATATATACATATACATATATATAGCACAGCAATAGTTAGTGAAGCTCTGTCTACTAACCATCCATAAAGCATGCGACACTAGTTTGGATGCACAAGATGTGTGGTGCCTGGAAGCATGCGACACTAGTTTGGATGCACAAGCTGTGTGGCGCCTGGAAGATGTGTTGGCCATATCGACAAGCTTCACCATTACGCTAGCTCTTAGCTAAAACCGATCTCCTTCCACAACTAGTCAGAAGTCAGAGCTAGCTATATTAATGTTTTTTTTTAACGAGGTTGAAGGCCCATTCGCCTTGTGCTCTTTCTCACACCTGCACCTTGTGCTGTCTCGTAATTGAGGAAAGCAGAGGATAAACTTAGCTTAACGTAATGAACGCATAACGCGCATAGGAAAAGGAGAGGAAAGAACAATTGTTTGGAGTGCTCTATTTGACATAGATCAATAATTGTTGCCACCAATAAATTGGTATGTCACCAGCGTCAGGGAGGTTGCGACAGGATAAACGTGGGGGAGTGTCCACATTCTGTCCAAGGACCATCCGAGGTAATTGGAGCCACCGGGCACTGGCTGTTACCTTCTGTCCAGTAAATGAGATTATTAATTCAAGTTAAGTTCGAAGTATTGCCCAGAGGTCGAAAGAAAGCGTAAATTCGCATTCCACAAACACCATGTTTGATAATTGTCTCTGGAAAATACGGAACTTGTACTTCAAATAACTTGCACAGACTTCGTGAATATTCTCTGAGACCCGTTAGTAGTTGAATCTGGTAAAGTAGCCATCTGATGAATCGCAATGTTTAATGCAGTGCATATTTAGTTATGCTACCGGCGAAATAATAAGTACTTCCCAACTATCGATCAAGTGCATATGCTCATCGCCATTTTGGTCTCCATTTCGCTGAAAAGTGGCGATCTGTTCTCATGCTTATCAGCAACTGGAGGAATTCTCGCTTAGCCTGCGCCAGTACATAAATGCAGCTCTTTCAATCAAGAACGCAAAAGAACTTCAAACGTGAAGATGAGGAAGAACAATTTTATACTTACTCAAAGATAAATGGTGAAATCCAATTAAGTTGTGCGAATGATGTATTTAATTTTAATAGCTTATTATCATCTTTTCAAACTGCTGAACCAATTTGTAAGCACCATGGGTTACTCCCGCAATGCACATTTTATAGAGTAACATTTGTGATGGACAGTAACATTTGTGATGAAGTAAGTAACCTTCATTTGTCAAAGAGAAGGAGTAGCAATTGCATGGTAAACATCGTTTTGCTGTGCAATGAATATGAGAGTGCTCTTACAATCTTCCAATTGTAAGAGTTTCCAACAGCTCTTCCAAATTGTACATCACAATCAAAGCACATGGGCATTAATGTCCAGAAAACTGCATCACCACCTCGCAAAGTCAGACAACTAAGGCTGGTCGTTTCACATTCGCTTACCGCTCTTTAGCAAGCCATCAGACTGTCTTTCAGCATCATAAGCTTCCCGGCTTCCAGCTGTCCTTTTTTCCTTTAAGAGTACGGGGGATGCACCCCTTGCGGAGGGGTGCATTCCCCGTCAAATCCAACTGGACCACTGTTATTGCAGTCATGTTTTTGCCGTCGGCAGTGCGGCGGGCCCAGCGCAGGGCTGCGCCGGTTCTGTCGTCGCAGCGGCGCGGCACGCGACCCGAACCTGACCGTGAATTCCCGACAAATAGCCGGCGGTAACGTGATACGCCGCCAGCGTGGGGTGTGCTGGCTATGGGTCAGTAGGTGCCGCCAGTCTCATCGTCCACCTGCCGTCGGCAGGGACGCCGCACGATGGGAAGGTCAAGGGCTGCCCGGCCGCTCTGTTTCTGTATTTGCCTCTCTCGCCCGATGTATCTCTATCTAATCACTCTCTCCCTCTCCCTCTCCCTCTCCCTCTCGCTCTCGCTCTCGCTCTCGCTCTCGCTCTCGCTCTCTCTCTCTCTCTCTCTTTCCCGCCCGCTCTTGTCGGCCCTCGAGCGGGGGAAGAGAGCATCAACCGGGCGCTCCCCTATTTATCGAGTAAACAACCGGCTATCAAACTGAGCCAAAGGCATAACTAGTGAAAATGATCTCGGCACTAGCCCTCTGTCAAACAGAGACGGAGCCAGCTGCCCCGTATTTCTCCGACAACTATAAACCAGCGCCGGCAGCATTGGCAGCGTCGGCAACGTCTGTATCAGAGCACTTGTGACACACGATAAGCAAAGGCGTGTGAGACCTATGATGCTCTTGTATATATATCCTTGTGTTTGCATGCATAAATGATGCATGTATAAGTGTTTAATTGTTGATCAGCTTTGAATAACTGCGTGGTGATAAACCTCGCCGGGACGGTCGGAAAGTTCACCCTAGCCGAGCCGTGGGGTGAGGTGAGGCTCTTGAAAGTCCTCTGGCGTTCGATCTAAGTAAGCTGGAACAAACTGCAAAACTCCGTCATTAAGTTCTGGTCATGGAGAGCACGAAGCGTACCTTGTATGCGCACATTCACCGATAATGAAGTCACCAGGGGTCATATCAGATCAATATACGAACCTGAGCTTAAATCTCAGGAAATGGTTAAAAATAAGCTGAGCTTGTTTTCCTTCCACGTTGCTTTTCCAGGCATAACATAGATGAGTGTTGAGTCGCCCCGGTAGCCCGGTGCCATCCCGGTTGGTGAGAACGCTGACCTGCGTTGGTCTCCCCTGTCCTGGCAAGGCAGGGTTCGAGTCGCTTCACGCGCTCGCATTTAGCTGATTAGCCCCCGGCTGGGAGGGTCAGCTGGCAACTGACCCGATTAGGCCGGGGGCGAACTACCGGGACAGCCGTGTCGGTGTGTTGACGACACTCTAAACTCCCGGCCAAAATTATGCCGTTGGACTGGAATTCGTGGGTCGGGCGGTGGGGCCTGGGTTCAAGCAACGAGGTCTGCTTAGCAATAAAACCGTGGTGCGTAAAACTACACCAACAATAATTCGCATTAAATTGCACTTCTAATGTAAATATTTTGAACATATAAAAATAGGCCAGGACCAGGTCGGTCAGATTTAGTCAGAATCAGGCTTGAAAACTAGCTTCCGACCTATACATATTAGAGACACATGGAAGATGTCATTGACAAGCAAATGCAGCCTAGAGGTCATACCATAGCTTAATTCTTCATCCTCGACCATACTAAGGTCCTTAAAGTTCATCATAGGTCAGCCCAGTGAATATGATCGTTACCATGGGAATAGCCTGGCAAATATGATTCTGTCCTTTCTACGTTTTACAATTATTCAATCAAAGTGTGCGCCCATATTTTATATTCGAAAATCCTAAGGTCATGCCGTACGGTCAGGTCAGGGAAGTTCAAGCTTGATTATCTTCGGCATATCACTTTGCAAGTAAAAAATGAGCTCCGAAAATAACTGATATGATATTGAAACATTTTGATTACTTTTGATGCTATTGACTTCGTGACCTTGGTCACGCTAGGACAATATACGCATTGATAAAAATGTCACTTTGACATTTGCCCATATGTACACTTATTGGAAAGTGATTCCAATGACAGCCGTATCAGGCCAAATAAAGTCGGATCACTTGTCAGGTCATTTCGGGTCATTGGCAGGTAATTCAATGTCATGATGCACTGCTGAGGCCGGCGATGAAACCGACTTCAGATATGACTTCACGAGGAACAACAACATTACGAATATTTGGAATACACATGATGCCACATATTTTGACTACGAAAATGATTATTGCATGTTCGTGATCATTTTCGATAAGAATTCGACCTGCCATCGCGTCAGTAACCTTGACCTCAATTAAAATGTATAGATAGCAGGTTGTTTGCCTTGATGAAAAATCAGCACGGTCCGAGTTCGGTGTTGTCGCAACTACTCTGAACGAAGGCACTATACTGATTTTAGAATGGTTCTCTATTTGACCGGCTCCAAGTTGATGATCTTTGATGACCTTGAACTGACATTTGTATGAGATATGCAAAACAGATGCACCAGAAGCTATTTAAAGCTTCATGTCTCTGCGTTTCGGTGCCGACGCCAGGGCTTTGTGACGGGTTAGACACATAGGTGTGCTCAGGTGTGGACCTTATATATATATTTTTTTTTTATACCGAGGTGCTGAACTGCCAACCACTCGGGAGGTTTCTCAATTGGGCATATCACGTACACTGCAGCAAAGGAATATCCATTGCTCAAACCACCATCGCCAATCATTTTGGAAAAAATCCACTACTGGCTATGATGGAGCATTACTGTTGTGTTAAACACAACAGCAAAGTATTCGCACAACATTGCTGTTGTAGTAAGCACAACAGTAAAACATTCACACCAACATTACTGTGGTATAAACTGTTAAAAGCACCGTTGCCTATGCAGTCATCAACTCATATAATTCGAAACATTCCAGCTCTCTTGTATCTATTCAGCTCAACGGTGCTTGCTCTAAACCAATGCAGGTTCATTATACTTGACTTTAGCTTCAGGCAATGCGCAAAATATAGTGCTATGTTCTGAGTAGTTCGTAATCATTTTACCAATGACTCTGTGCTAAATAGTTCCCTTTAATTGAGTTCCTGTTTTGTCTTCCGTTTCGCAATCTCAGAAGCTTAAATGCGACTTCAGCTACACAAATTCCAAGCAGCGTTGACTCGTAAACTGACTAACCGGCAAGGCATGCTTTCATAATTTTTTTTACTGAGGGAATGACGGCGACAAAATATGCACGAAGTTGAAGAACTTGATGGGGATCGGGGATTCCCCCTCCTTCCCCAATAAATGAGAACTTTGCGGATCACAAGGAGGGATTTTCCTCAGCCAAGCCCAGCTTTCAGCGTCGGGTCGGCCATCTTCGGTGTACTTCTTGCGCCTGAAAGGACCCATCCGAAGAGCCTCGCTCTTGACAACACGCTTTTTAAGTATGGCACCAGGACTCTTCACAGCGCGAAGCATTAGTTTTCGCCGGGTCATGATTTCTCAGGCCCTCTTAGGATTCCATGGACCCACGACGCCCATGGATATATACCTTGTCGCGTGTAGCTGGCTATGGGCTCACAATTGGCGAACATCCCCACCATAATGTGCACGCCCGAAGCCAATTAAGAAAGGTGATATTCGAAGTCGAGCTGCTAGCCAAAGTGATACAACCCAGGGTTTACAAATTGTTTCGGTTTCAATCCCAGAAAGTTTGAGGAAGACAAGCAGTATACTTTGGATGTTTTGTGGGGGACAAATTACTCAGTAAAAAAAAAAGTGGAGGAGACACGTCGCCCCTCCATCCCCCAAGATGACCCATGCTTGAAATGCTTTAGAGCTTCATTGCTAACTATGCTGCTCTGCTCGACCACCGTAACTTAGCCAAGGAGTGATCGATTAGGGGAGGGGAGGAGGGACAGCTTCCCTTTAAAATCTGTGAACTTCAACAATAACTATATGGGGTTGCATGGCAAATAATGAGTCTAAAATGAATATTCCCCGACGAAGCAACATTTCGACCCCTGGCTCAGTGGCTGATCTAGGGAAGCCAAGGGGCCATTCCCAAAAAGGCCGAAAACATGTCTTTTCCCCCACCCCTTCCCACAAACAAAAGGAAAACAGCATTTCACTGATGCGACCACGCAGCGAACTCCCATCTCGCTCAACGACTGCCTTCAATGTGTTGTGTATATTTACCACGATTTGGGGAAATTTGTGGAAGTTTTGACGGGTTTGTCGGAAGTTGGCACACCAAGCCGACCGACTGGATCCGTCCCCACAAGTATATGGACACAAATATCCACAATCATGAAATGACACTAAAATTAGCTAGAACCCCTTACCAAGCCCTTCAGTAGGAGTAAAAGGGGGGGGGGGGGGCAGGGTTATTATCGGCCACTAACCCCGCTTAATCCTCGCCGTGCTGGGGGTGGGGGCTGCTCGAGAGACCCCCCCCCCTCCCCCTCAGGTTTGTCTGCGATAGCGGCCGAATGAGCAGATGCAGATACACCACATTTGCAGTAGCTTATTATACATCTGTGTTGCATATTTGTAAAATCATCAGAACCATGTTATGGAAGGTCGTTGACCTGGAACGGGTGAAAGGGGGAGGTGTTCCAAAATATTCAAAGTGCCGCTAATCAGAGTAGTTGTAACATTTAAACGCCAAACCCAGAATATGCTGGTTTTCATCAAGGCGAGCAAATTCCTATCTGGAAATGTTCATTAACGTCAAGGTTACTGACCTGAGGTGAGGTCAACTTACGCATATTTTTACCATACCCAGTGGGAAAACACAATTTTGGGGTAATTTGTCACGGCAAAAATGATACGGAGTATTAAAAAAACATTCTGGGTTAATGTATGTGCCAAAGTTAATGACATTAGTTCAGGTCACATCATGTAAATTCTACACAATGGCATCTACTGCAGAATGTATTTGTATTTGTAGTTGTATTTACTTACAAGTACATCCACGCAGCTGGTGGCTATTATTGCACAGGATGGAGGTGAAAACATAAGCCAGCTGAATGGCAAAGGACGTGGGGATTAAGGGGAGGGTCTAAAATGCCCACTTTTTTGCCCGATGGACGATCTCAGTCCTTACGAAGTGGATGTCGATGAAAATTGCAGTAATAGATGTTTTTTAATTAACGTACTGGCTTTGACCTACAACTGTACTGAATATTTTCCTTTAAATGTCTTTAAATCGCCCCCAAATGGCGTTGAAACGATGTAATCACAACAATAGAAAATGCCCGATGGACGATCTCAGTAACTACTATACCGATTTTCGTGAAAATGGCTCTAAAATAAACTTCGACATCGATTCGGGGTTATGTGAAACATTTCCATCCGATATATATCGGTAGAAAGTCACGAAATGAGGGATTGAAATTCGAGATTTGCCCGATGGACGATCTACGAAAGTAATTTACAGAATTGCGCCAAACACACACTTATCAATGTCTTTTCACCGCATTAGATCAGTTGAGGCAGTCAAGATAAAAATTAACATATGAAATGTAGAAATTCATCCCATCACATTTCAAGTAGAGATGGGTTACATCGCAAGTCAATTAGAGGTGGGTGATCGATTTGTTGTGTTGAGCCATCTCTACCTTGAACCCATGTCTAATTTAATAGTGATAGGATGAATTTCTACATTTCATATGTTAATTTTTTATCAACTGCCTCAACTGATCTAATACGGGACGAGTGGTCTAGGGGTAAGATGCTCGTCTCACAATCGAAAGGTTGTGGGTTCGAGTCTCACCTGTCGCTACTCTTCGCCCGCGATCAATCGGCGTGAGAGATTGGCGATGCTACATGACTCAACGGCCGACGTGTCGTAAAACCAATAACCAGTTTGTTTGGAGTTTGTAATTGTTGAGTGCGTTATGCAATAGCAAGTGAGTCTCTTATTAAGTCTAAATGCTTTATAACTTTATATAGGGTGTACCTAGCAGTGGATTCAGCACCTTCCTTCGGGATGTGATACTGATGAGATTGTCTATGGTAGCACAATGGGAGTGTGTTATGCAATAGCAAGTGAATTGGTGCCAGATAGGCTGCGATATATAGCTTCCTAGGAACTTGTGATAAGGGATTGATTTGGGTGAGAGTATATACATTTCTAGTACCTTTTCCAGATAGGCTTAACCCAGATGGGCCCCTGTGGCTCTTATTAAGCCTTAACACTTTGTGACTTTATGACTTTTATGACTTAACCAACCAAACCAAACTGATCTAATACGGTGAAAAGACATTGATCAGTGTGTGTTTGGCGCAATTCTGTAGATTACTTTCGTAGATCGTCCATCGGGAAAATCTCGAATTTCAATCATTCATTTCGTGGCTTTCTACCTATCTATATCAGTTGGCAATGACTCAACTGGCCCCAAATCGATGTCGAAGTTTATTTTAGAGCCATTTTCACGAAAGTCGGTGTAGTAGTTACTGAGATCGTCCATCGGGCATTTTCTATTGCTGTGATTACAGCGATTCAACGTCATTTGGGGGCGCTTTAAAGACATTTAAAGGAACATATTCATTACGGTTGTAGGTCAAAACCAGTACATTAATTAAAAGACATCGATTACTGTACCTTTCATCCCCATTCGCTTCGTAATTGCTGAGATCGTCCATCGGGAAAAAACGTGGACATTATGGACCCTCCCGGGATTAAGGACGTTGCATGCTAGAGCACTGCAGCCAGTCGGCGCCGACTCAATAGACTGAAACAAGGACAAGGGTAGGTATCAGGTCAAGGAATGGACGGATGCTGATAAATCAAGGGCAAGGTTCGTCCACATAAATTATACAATAAAAAGCAATGATGAATAGTGATGTGCTTCAGAAGATGAATAGTGATCATATCAATTCTTCCTGGAACACAATTTTATAATCCAAAAGGGATTTCCCGGACATATGTAACCTTGAACTTACTTCACCTGCCCATATGGGATTGCCTAACCTCACAATAAAATGTTCAGATGTCAACCAGATAGGAATATTTTGCTTTAATGCTTCTGTTGGAAGGACCCGATATATATATTTTCACATTTTCTAGGCCATTCTGTAAGGTAAACGTCATGTCGCTGGGTCGAGCTATTATGACCTTTAAGGACCTAAGCATTGCCGACAATGGAGAAATAAGATGTGAAATCAGCTATATACTATATTTAGTTGCCAATGCCATTTTCCCTGTTTCCCTACATGCATAGTTTGAAACTTGGTTTTCAAGCCTGACTTTGAAAAGACTTGACTTATCCTGTCTTGACCATTTTTCACTCTGGTTAACATAAATGCATTCATCTATGTTTACTCTTAAACAACAATGTCGAAAAACGGAAGCTTCGTCTTTTTGAATCGTTTCCAGGGATTTAAATTATGGTCCATATATCGACTTATTACGACCTGTGATAACCTCATTATCAATGGAAACGCAAATATAAGGTATACTTCGGGCTCTCCATGACCTGAGCTTTCAAACGGTTGTCTGCATTTCATCTTAACATAACATCGAAGCTAGGGGGGCTTTCAAGAGCCCCCTCCCCGGCCTGGCGAAGGTGGATCTGCCGGCCGGCCCGACGAGGGTGAACCAGAGCCGCACGTTCGCCCCAAGTCAGAACTATCAGTCATGTTAACCCTCGCACGGCTGGGGGGGGTAGATACCTACACCCCCCCCTAAGGTTTTCCCGCGACAGCGGGAAAATGGCACGCGGCAGCGCGCTGAAATTTGGTATACCTTACCATTAGCTATTTTTACATGTTCTAAAAAAAAATCTGGTCGGGTCATCAAAGGTCACCGAGTTATCGCGGGTCAAGTGAGGTCACCTCCAAAAATATTTAAGCAGCTGAATTTTTTTTAGAAGACGTAAAAATAGCTAATTGTAAGGTATGCCAAATTTCAGCGTCCTGCCGCGCGCCATTTTCCCGCTGTCGCGGGAAAACTTTGGTGGGGTAGGTATCTACCCCCCTCAGCTGTGCGAGGTTTAAGTTCAAATCCTAACGTAAAAACTACCAAAGTACTTTCGACTGGAATTTGTTCGAGCTATCCGATGTAATTTTCAGATTCGTTCTATCTTGCTTGGTTCGTGCGATACCTGGGGGGGGGATATGTATCTACCCCCCCCCCCCCAGCCTGGCGAAGGTGGCTCAGACCACCAGCCGTGCGAGGGCAGCAGCACACGTGCGAGGCCGTGCGAGGGCAGCACACACGTTCTGCCCTGTACTTGTTAAGGCCTGCCACGGCAATCCATATGGTTTGGGAGCTCCAGTTATAGCTATTTTGAGCTTTTCACAGTACGTTCTGCTGCCGAAAACCACAGCTCAAAGCGAGTCTACAGTGTTAACTTCACTCATTGTACAAACATTCAAACCGGACAGGAACACTGGAGTTTGCATTAAGATAAAGAACTCGGGCCCAGGCGCCGCGCCAGTCCGTAAACAATTACAGCAGATGGTCGGCCGCCAATAGTCTCGTGCGGAAATGGGTAACAGCTGGGGCTAAATCTTCGTTAGGTAATACACTATTCGCAAAATAGCAAGGCAGCTAAACATTTAATTCATCGGAATATAATGAAATCAAATAAGTCAATTCCAACCAGTGATGAACAAAACGTGTCACCGAATATTATTATTTGATGTCACCAAGGAGGCCGTACGACAATACACCTGGAACGAACGTCAGGTAAGGCAGTCCAGGGTTCCCTAGATTAAGATTATATTAGGCCATGCAAGCCAATCAGCTGCTCCCAATGCGTGCCGTCGTAACGCCTGACACGGATTACGAGCGGGAGAAGAGCTGCGGCAGTGTCGATTCTGTCCAGGTTCGAGTGTTGTGGGGGAGAGACTGTCCGCACAGTAAAGGATCGCGGCTGAGAGGTGCAACAGTAATATGCATGGCTATGAACAATGGCTTGTTTTCATCACAATGAAAAGAGTACTGGAATGGTTCATGGGAATAATTTAAGCTGGTACCGCATCTTCGAATTGGCCACTGATAAAAATTAGCATTCATAATACAAATATTTTGTCGCTAACACCAGGTCAGGCAGTGCCTAAAGTGCTTCACTGGGCGCACCACCAGAGCTGCGTCAACTCACTCGACCGCCATCCCGGGAAAACTGAGCTGCTGGCTTCACTCGAGAGCCCTCCGCGGCCAGGCGAGTGATAAGCTGGGTCATCCGGAAATGTTGTCAACTGCAGTAAACGGCTCACATGACTCGCCGGCTGAAGAAAAACAGCCGCAAAAAGCATCACTGGATGTCGCGACAAGTACCACTGCTCCCCCGAGAAAGTGATTGTTGTTTCGGCATCGCTTGTCCTGACGGTGGCCAATGCCATTAAGATCGGGTCGATATAAGTAATTATTCCCGTGACATCGCATTCAAGCGCCGCCGTCAACAGTGGGCACACACTTTGGTATTCGTTTTGGCACACACATTCAGGCGCCGCCGTCAACAGTGGGCACACACTTTGGTATTCGTTTTGGCACACACATTCAGGCGCCGCCGTCAACAGTGGGCACACACTTTGGTATTCGTTTTGGCACACACATTCAGGCGCCGCCGTCAACAGTGGGCACACACTTTGGTATTCGTTTTGGCACACACATTCAGGCGCCGCCGTCAACAGTCGGCACACACTTTGGTATTCGTTTTGGCACACACATTCAGGCGCCGCCGTCAACAGTGGGCACACACTTTGGTATTCGTTTTGCTGGTGATGTAGATTCGCGACTGCAGCTCGCTAATGCCGCTAGCTGTGGCGGAAGCACAGCACGAGAAGCACCATTATCTATATCCTTATGCGGCAAATAATGGCGAGCATCAATTATGTCTCTGGAGAAAGAAATGCGGAAGCATGCTTCACAACTGGAATTGATCATCATTGAACAAATATTCTGAGAAACGTGCACACACATCCTGCATCCGTCGACCACTTTCAGATACATCGAGCGTCAGAGTCGCATAGCTTTCAGGTACATCGTGCGTCAGAGTAGCATAGCTTAGAGTAGCGTTTGTTTTAGCCGAGTAGCCTTTTGTTCCAGCTTCGCGAGGAAGCCCCGCAGATATTTCTGGTTGTTGACAACTACTTCCTGGCGTTGTATGCAGTGCGATTACACACTCATTGGATTGCTGTATATGCTGGCGGATTTCAAACAGAGGCAGATGCAGGTGGGCACAGGCTACGAAAGGGAAAATGTACGTTGCCCCTTATGTAAGTTGTCCCTATAGCTGTTGAACGTCTCGAACAATGGTGCTTTTCGGGGTCGAGCCACCCCGTTACCACATTGATATGTACGCCACTGGCATCGGCCAACCATTGGCGCTTCATCGGATTCGATACTCGGGCATGGGACTGAGTGGTGCATCAGGGACTGATAAGAGCTCAGCGGGGACCTGGCGCACGCACGACCTAACCGAGGTCGAGTGTGGCGTGTGTGTGAGGGCAGCCAGCGTACACTCGACTCCTGTGTGTGAAGCCATCACGGCGCCTGTGGAGTGTGCACAGTCTCGGCACAAACCTAGCTCAGAGACACGCTTCACCACCCCAGCTCCAGTGAGTAGTGGGCGGCGAGTATCGGCTGCGTGGTGTGTCCACTGCGGCGAGTGTCGGCTGCGTGGTGTGTCCACTGCGGCGAGTGTCGGGCGCGTGGTGTGTCTACTGCGGCGAGTGTCGGCTGCGTGGTGCGTCCGCGGCGGCGTGGTGTGTCCACTGCGGCGAGTGTCGGGTGCGTGGTGTGTCCACGGCGGCGAGTGTCGGCTGCGTGGTGTGTCCGCTGCGGCGAGTGTCGGCTGCGTGGTGTGTCCACTGCGGCGAGTGTCGGCTGCGTGGTGTGTCCGCGGCGGCGAGTGTCGGCTGCGTGGTGTGTCCACTGCGGCGAGTGTCGGGCGCGTGGTGTGTCCGCGGCGGCGAGTCTCGGGCGCGTGGTGTGTCCGCGGCGGCGAGTGTCGGGCGCGTGGTGTGTCCGCGGCGGCGAGTGTCGGGCGCGTGGTGTGTCCGCGGCGGCGAGTGTCGGGCGCGTGGTGTATCCACTGCGGCGAGTGTCGGGCGCGTGGTGTGTCCACTGCGGCGAGTGTCGGCTGCGTGGTGTGTCCACTGCGGCGAGTGTCGGCTGCGTGGTGTGTCCACTGCGGCGAGTGTCGGGCGCGTGGTGTGTCCACTGCGGCGAGTGTCGGCTGCGTGGTGTGTCCACTGCGGCGAGTGTCGGCTGCGTGGTGTGTCCACTGCGGCGAGTGTCGGCTGCGTGGTGTGTCCACTGCGGCGAGTGTCGGTTGCGTGGTGTGTCCACTGCGGCGAGTGTCGGGCGCGTGGTGTGTCCACTGCGGCGAGTGTCGGTTGCGTGGTGTGTCCACTGCGGCGAGTGTCGGCTGCGTGGTGTGTCCACTGCGGCGAGTGTCGGTTGCGTGGTGTGTCCACTGCGGCGAGTGTCGGCTGCGTGGTGTGTCCACTGCGGCGAGTGTCGGGCGCGTGGTGTGTTCACTGCGGCGAGTGTCGGGCGCGTGGTGTGTCCGCGGCGGCGAGTGTCGGCGGCGTGGTGTGTCCGCGGCGGCGTGGTGTATCCACTGCGGCGAGTCTCGGGCGCGTGGTGTGTCCACTGCGGCGAGTGTCGGGCGCGTGGTGTGTCCGCGGCGGCGTGGTGTGTCCACTGCGGCGAGTCTCGGGCGCGTGGTGTGTCCGCGGCGGCGAGTGTCGGGCGCGTGGTGTGTCCGCGGCGGCGTGGTGTGTCCACTGCGGCGAGTGTCGGTTGCGTGGTGTGTCCACTGCGGCGAGTGTCGGCTGCGTGGTGTGTCCACTGCGGCGAGTGTCGGGCGCGTGGTGTGTTCACTGCGGCGAGTGTCGGGCGCGTGGTGTGTCCGCGGCGGCGAGTGTCGGCGGCGTGGTGTGTCCGCGGCGGCGTGGTGTGTCCACTGCGGCGAGTCTCGGGCGCG
This sequence comes from Ashinkailepas kermadecensis, assembly GCA_034440615.1. Classification (NCBI taxonomy): domain Eukaryota; kingdom Metazoa; phylum Arthropoda; class Thecostraca; family Neolepadidae; genus Ashinkailepas; species Ashinkailepas kermadecensis. The sequence continues at coordinate 179,064 of JAOTOM010005057.1, forward strand.
TGGTGTGTCCACTGCGGCGAGTGTCGGGCGCGTGGTGTGTCCGCGGCGGCGTGGTGTGTCCACTGCGGCGAGTCTCGGGCGCGTGGTGTGTCCACTGCGGCGAGTGTCGGGCGCGTGGTGTGTCCACTGCGGCGAGTGTCGAGCTCAGCGTGTGGGAGCGCAGCAGAGGAGGTGCAAGCTTCAGCTGGCGCTTCAGCTGGCGCTTCAGCTGGCGCCTCAGCTGGCGCCTCAGCTGGCGCTTCATCCGGCGGCCACAGACCGGTGCGGCAGTGGGTGATCGGCGCGGTGCGGCAGGCCGCTACAGCACTATGCGGGCCGGCCGAACCCGGTGTGGGCGCGCATGGCACATGGTCACACCTCTGCTGCGCCTGCTTTGCCTGGCGCTGCTGGTTGCCATGTTCTCCGTCAAGGTGCACGACTACCAGGGCAGGCCGGTAGTGACGTCCACCGAGCTGGTGCCGGCCGATCTGCCGGCCATCACCATCTGCCCAGCCATGCTGAACAGTACCGCAGTGGACGAGCTGAAGCCCGCCTGGCGTCAGGGCAGCGTCACCACTGAGCACGTGCTGCAGGCGGCCGCCGTCACCGTCCACCAGATGGTGGACAGCTGCGAGTGGTCCAGCGGCCAGGAGAGCACGTGCGGTCCGTGTGGCTGCTGGAGACGCCAGCGCGTGCCGTTCGGGCTCACCTGCTACACGCTCCAGCCGCGCGGCCAGCCGGAGGGCGGCGCCTCCGAGTTGCGTCTGCGGCTGGCCGTCCTGTACGAAGTGGCCGGCTTCGACGGCATCTACCGCATGTTTGTGCACGGCGAGGCGTCGCCGAAGACGTTCTACGGCGGCGGCCTGGCTAGCGCCTACCATCTGGTCACCTTCGGCTCGCTGGCCGAGGTGGTGGTGAGCAGGACGGAGAGGGTGCGCTTGGACCTGCCGCAGCGGCCGTGTCGCGCCGACCCGCACTACAACCTCAACCAGGTGAGGCGATCCGCACTACAACCTCAACCAGGTGAGCCAACCCGCACTACAACCACAGCCAGGTGAGCCAACCCGCACTACAACCACAACCAGGTGAGTCGGCCGATGGCCGTGCCGACCCGCCTACAACCTCAACCAGGTGAGCCGGCCGATGGTTGTGTTGATCCGCACCACAACCACAGCCAGGTGAGCCGGCCGATGGGTGAGCCGACCTGCGCTACAACCACAGCCAGGTGAGCCGGCCGATGGGTGTGTTGATCCGCACCACAACCACAGCCAGGTGAGCCGGCCGATGGTCACAGAGTACCGGTCAGCCGACACAGCCACACGACACATGACAAATTTCCACACGCATTCCAGAAATGGCACCGAGGTCACGGCCTCCTTGCTGACCTCGGCTGCTGTGCAGAAGCCGAGTATTACATGCAAGCCACTGGGATTCTCCACCACTCTGAACAGGCCAGACAACGCCAGACTGGCGTCAGTCGATGGCAGCACAGCCGAGCTTCAGACGACTGGGCTGCCGTGCAACCTCTAAACCCAAAGCGAACTAACCGACCTTGGTGATGATGGCATTGGTCCCATCTCCTGTCACGCATGCGTTTACGGAATTGCCGCAAATGCAAATGTGGGAAAAGAAAATCGCTGAGTAAGTGGGGAGAATGAAGTCACCATGTCAGAAGTGATATCTGACGCAAGAGACAGGTAGGATAAATATAAATGGAACGACAGGCGCGGTTGGCGCATTATTCATTCGCTTTTCAATTTGGAGTGCTGATGAGTTTATCCAATTGCACAAAGGATTGCAACTGCATTTCTCGTTGATCAAGAAACGATTGGTCTCCAGCGGTGTTTTGGAATAAAGAACAGCTCAATTAATTATTTAATACGGAGTATTTAGCTTGTCATTCATAAAATATCATGGTAGACAAATGCACGTTCTGGTAATTGGAAGCCCATATCTAGCAGACACAGACTGCCTCCATTGGAATTATCAATATGATCCCATGGAGTGTGATCATGATTGAAGTAGTAGTTTTCTGTAGTAGCCCTGCCAAATGTCAGCCTGGTACCGTCCTGAGCTGCAGGTCACCCTTTCGGATGACCTGAGAGACACATTGTATATATTGAGCAAGCTTCTTGAAACGAACACGTTCAGCCCCTCATTTGTGTCACATACCTCCGGACCCCCATCCAACACGCCCATGCTTTGTGGGACAGAGGTCGATTGGTTGTGGTTTGACGACGGACTCAACAGCTGAGATAATATCGCTTCCTGCCTCTCACCCTGGAAGGAGGGACGGGCACCGCGGGGAATCGAACCCCGTATCTCGGGCATCTCGGGCACTCGGCCTAACCACTGAGCTACCGACACCCTTGCTTTGTGAAAGACATGATGCTTCGATCGACATGATCGAAGCCACTAGCAGTCCAGCAGACACTGCAACAACAGTCCAGTAGACACTGTTACAGTCCAGCAGATACTAGAACGGTTCAGCAGACTCTACAACAACGATCCATCAGACACTGCAATAATACAGCAGACACTAGCAGTCCAGCAGACACTGCAACAACAGTCCAGTAGACACTGTTACAGTCCAGCAGACACTAGCAGTCCAGGAGACACTACAACAGCCTGGTACCGATCATGGGATGCATGATCTAAAGTGTCAGGTACTGGTACATAGGCTGCGCCACGCCTGCTCAACTATTAGCTGCCACCCACCAACCGGTGGAACAACCATTCGACGCGCCACAACCTTCACGGCATTTGGCTCCGGCGACATTTGGTGTAAAAGCTGCAATAAAAGTGTGTTGCAGTGTCTGCTGGGCCGTTACTGCAGTGTCTGCTCGACTGCTATTTTTATTTCTTTTTTTAATTGCATTGCAGTACTTGCTATTGCAGTACTTGCTAGCCTGTTGCTGTATTTGCTGGACTGATGTTGCAGTGTCTGATGGGCTGTTGTTGTAGTGTCTCCTGGACTGCTAGTGTCTGCTGGACTGTAACAGTGTCTACTGGACTGTTGTTGCAGTGTCTGCTGGACTGCTAGTGTCTGCTGTATTATTGCAGTGTCTGATGGATCGTTGTTGTAGAGTCTGCTGAACCGTTCTAGTATCTGCTGGACTGTAACAGTGTCTACTGGACTGTTGTTGCAGTGTCTGCTGGACTGCTAGTGTCTGCTGTATTATTGCAGTGTCTGATGGATCGTTGTTGTAGTGTCTGCTGAACTGTTGTAGTGTCTGCTGGACTGCTAGTGTCAGCTGCATTGTTGCAGTGTCGGCTGGACTGTAACAGTGTCTGCTGGACTGTGACAGTGTCTGCTGGACCGTTGTAGTGTCTGCTGGACTGCTAGTGTCTGCTGCATTGTTGCAGTGTCTGCTGGATTGCTACTCGGCAGCGGCCTTCTCGGTGACCAACTGCAGCGTGCCGTGGGGAGCCGACCCGGCCGGCCTGCCGCCGTGTCGGAACGCCTCTCAGTACGACGCCGTCCGCACCACTTGGAACATGAACATGGCACGTCATCAGTGCCGCTGTCCGCGGCCGTGCACGGAGCACAGCATCACCCTGCACAGCCACCCGGCCATGTACAACCCGACCGGTGAGAAGTGCCTGCCACACACGGCCGGGGTCGCCACACGTGCGGCTGTGCTGTGAGCTCGCCCGCGGGTGGCCGGGGTCACCACACGTGCGCCTGGGCTGTGAGCCCGCCCGCGGGTGGCCGGGGTCACCACACGTGCGGCTGGGCTGTGAGCCCGCCCGCGGGTGGCCGGGGTCACCACACGTGCGGCTGGGCTGTGAGCCCGCCCGCGGGTGGCCGGGGTCGCCACACGTGCGGCTGTGCTGTGAGCCCGCCCGCGGGTGGCCGGGGTCACCACACGTGCGGCTGGGCTGCGAGCCCGCCCGCGGGTGGCCGGGGTCGCCACACGTGCAGCTGGGCTGCGAGCTCGCCCGCGGGTGGCCGGGGTCACCACACGTGCGGCTGGGCTGCGAGCCCGCCCGCGGGTGGCCGGGGTCGCCACACGTGCGGCTGTGCTGTGAGCCCGCCCGCGGGTGGCCGGGGTCACCACACGTGCGGCTGTGCTGCGAGCCCGCCCGCGGGTGGCCGGGGTCACCACACGTGCGGCTGTGCTGTGAGCCCGCCGGGGTCACCACACGTGCGGCTGGGCTGTGAGCCTGCCGGGGTCACCACACGTGCGGCTGGGCTGTGAGCTCGCCCGCGGGTGGCCGGGGTCACCACACGTGCGGCTGGGCTGTGAGCCTGCCGGGGTCACCACACGTGCGGCTGGGCTGTGAGCCTGCCGGGGTCACCACACGTGCGGCTGTGCTGCGAGCCCGCCCGCGGGTGGCCGGGGTCGCCACACGTGCGGCTGTGCTGCGAGCCTGCCGGGGTCACCAGCTCTCGCCGGTCTATTTCGCCAGGCATTCTTGTCGTGCCCTGGAGCTGGAACTTCTTGATCCGCCCGGGAACCGTTTGCTGCCGGTCATTGCCGGCTGTCGAACACGAGCTTAGTTTGTAATTAGGCTTAATGGCGCACTTGTGTACGACTCAACAAGATCACCAGAGGGGGCGGAATGCTCCTCGCAGTACGTTTTCCTTGATTATTTTAACGTCTGAAGTGAAAATTTCAACCTCGGGTCATTTAAGGTCATTGGCCTAGCTCAGGTCAAAGAGGGCCGCATCCAAAAACAATCTGACGATCGACAACTCATGTACATGAAGAGATATTGAAATGAAACTTTCTATATGAGTACACTTGGGCAGTGTCTCCAAAACGTATATCTCTGATGTTTGTTTGATGTTAGGTCAGCGACCTGAGGACAGGGCCAATTTTGGCCCATGTTGGGCCAATTTTACTCTTTTTTAATATGCATGCTGTTCTAACATCATTTTTACCGTGGTATGCATGCAGAAGCATCAGGAGAAGTTCCTTGTCGAATTTGTTTGACCTCCGTCAGGTGACCTGAGGTCAGATCAGGATAAAGTGCGGAATGTGGGCTAAGCCTATCTAGACACTGCTATTTTTTTCTCGTGTTTTCATGGCCTAAATGGCGTGAGTTGCATTGGCACGACCTAAACTACCCTAATATGCCGATACAAATATGTTTGAAAAAATGGGTTCCTCTTTCAAAACCGGCATTTTTGTTTTCAAAATCGTCAAAAAGAATATAACTAAGACCAATTTCGGACCCCATCCGTCGATGACTTTCCGACGGTATCCTTGTCGTTTCGTGCAACGCTTAGTTTGGAAGTTACACCTTTTATGACCCGTCCACCACGAGACTGGGTGTCAGGATCCGACCGGAGAGGTGGCCGAAGTTAAAAACTGATCGACGAATCCTATGCAACAGCAAAATTCGAAATCCATTGGCAACCATACCATCCGTGTAAGATCGACCGACCTGCCGGCGGGAGGCGGGAGGACCGCCGACCGGCCGCCCGGCCGCCGAGCGTCCCAGGTCACAAAGGTCACAAAGGTCACAAAGGTTTCATCGGTGCAGTGGTGCGGCGGCGCGGTGTGGCGGCTGATTTCGACCTCCTCTGACCCTGAAGTTGCTGACCTAGAGCTATGAAGTTGATACTGAAGCCATAGCTATGATCTACCCTCCACAGCACACCCTCTACAAGTTCACCACAGCTGCATTCTACCCTCCAAATTGTGTGCTTCTAGCTTCAGCAATTTCAGAGATTTTAGGGGGCCGAATCCTAGGGGTCCTATTCGGTGCGCGTTATATGGGATGCCCTCCGGTGCGCGTGTGACGGCCATCTGTCTTCCTTTGATGTGTTGACTTCGGGATGAGAACAATTTTTCCCGGTTGCATCAATGTCGTGTTTGTTTTATTTTTTAGTATTTCTTTCCTATTCTGTGATGTGCAATGGATCTCTGATCTAACTTCAAACGCCAAGCTGGACTGATCTGTCAACGCCTGCTCAGAAAGTGAGACAATGATGGTAGCGGCCTAACG